>QFDD01006378.1:0-13588 GCA_006871305.1 Vachellia collinsii | reverse complement strand
GAAAACTTCAAGGATAAAGTTGTATTGTAACCCAAGAAACAACAACAATAAGATATAAAATGATAAGTCTGACAGGTATCAAAATATCCTAATACCTGAGCACTAGCACCATCTTCAAATTTTATGTATGGATCCGAATTACGAATTGTTTGGTTTAAAAACTCTCTTATGTGATTATCGGGAGTAGTAATTTCAGCTACCCGACTCACATTATCTGCAATAAGCATGAACAAGAAAAGGAGAGGGTGGTCAGAAAACAATTTCTTTGTAACAATAAAGCACAATTTTACAGCTTATTAGCAACTAAAAGTAGACAAAATCTTTTTAAAATGTTGCAATTTTTCGTAGGACCAATTTTATCAGGAAATGTTAGGGTCAATTTAACGACGTTGCTAAAATTTCACCATTCAAAGGTTAATTGTGTTCTACTCTCCTTATGAAAAACTCCATTACTAAAATTGTACTATAACCCTAAAAAAACGTTATGTTAATTATTTAAAAAAAATGTATTGGTTTCCTTAAAATATCCATTTAAATCATTTGCATTGGAAACTTCTCTTGATAGAAAACTTTCCATATATAATAATATGTGTTTAATCGATATAATAAAGAGAGTTTAGGGGAAAAAAATAAGTACAAATTTGAAAAATAAAGTTGATTGAAATCTTCCGCTTAAAATCAAAATACTCTTCTGTGATCTATTATACATTGATCAAGGGAAATACTGAATATAATCCATGTACGTATATATATACCAATGCCACATCCTGGAATTTCCTATATATATATATATATATATATTCTCAGCCATATAATTACAGAAAACATCACAAACTTGAAGTCTTCAATAAGCGATCGATCTACCCAAAATTGATGAATAAGAAAAAGAAAAGACAAAGAAAATATCAACACCAATCACAAGATAATTTTAAACAAAATGTTCGTGGAGGTTAATTATAAACTAAGTGTACAAGGCAAAGAGTGATCAAAAAATATGTTACCTAATAAGTCCACATCAACTATAGTCCTCCCACGATGCCTTCTTGAATTGTTTTTAGCCTAAATTGATGAATAAGAATCTCATAAACAAGGTCAGCCCCCAAAAATTCCAATACAGAATGAAAATATCAAATAAACAAGTGTGTGTGAATAAAATACCTCAAGAAAATCACTTTGTGTAGATAAAATGACATCATCATCATCACCACAAGCCTCGACATCAATAAGTTGTTGTATAAAGTGTGGTTGCTCCACAATCGCATCAGGTGGAGACCTATTAAGATCAATAGCATCCCTTCTTTGTTGACTTGTAGAATGAGAACGAGTGCTCATCTTGTGTACAATAAATCCAATAGTCTCATGAAACTGTGTCATTCATACACATCCATGAATAGAGAAGATGATAAGATCAGTATCCCTACCTGGATTTTTCGTAGAATAATTAGCAATCTTGAATAATCAATTCTTCATTAAAATACATACTGAAGGAACTAAATTTCTAGGCTATTTATTCTATTGGTGTGTGTGTGTGTGTGTGTGTCTGTGTGTTTTCACACATTATTAATTATTGGTAATAAATGGCAAAATATTCGAATTCTTCACCAATACCATGATGAGAAATCAAAATAGTCATAGACTATAGGATTTCAATAGAATCAAAAATATTGAACAATCAATTCTTCATTAAAACGTGAACTGAATTTCTTGGTTATTTATTTTTTTATATATAGATAAATATATTTGTGCATGCAAGTATAAATGATACTTTCGCACAAATTACTAATTGGAAATAAGTGTGAAACAATTCAAATTCTTCGTAGAAACCATAATAAAAAGTCGTAATAGCTATAGACTTGGATTTCAGACGAATTATCAATCTTTAAACAATTCATGATTAAAATACAAATTCAATTACCTAGATTTCTAGGTAATAAGCATTTTGGTTGAATAATATTTATGTGCGTGAGGGCGTGCAAAGATTGAGTAGGATTGGGTTACACTCCAACCCAATGCTGAGTCTGAAATAGCACTGGATTAAAAAAAAAAAAGAAAAAAGGAGGAGGCGAAATGACAGAATCCCACGGAAGCACAAAAATTTCAAAAAGGTCCTAAAGACTTGTTAATGATGGCTTGAAGATTTATCAATGGTGACTTGAGACTTACCAATAGAACTTTTTTTATATTAATTTCTTATAAAAAAAATTAGTTAGTGGTCCAGTCTAACCTGAACATAACCCAGGACCTATACAAACTGGACCAAGTTATAAAGGCATTTGAACTCGGCTTGCTTTAAAAAAACAAAAAAATACCGAGCAAAATTTTTTAAAACCAACCCTTCTTTGTCCTAGCCAAAAATATCCAGATCTGAGCTAGAGTTAAAGACAAATGGCGTTTTTGAAGTCTAGATCTGAAAACCCAAGATTGAGGATGTGCAGAAGTAATAAGGACCTTGGAAGCTGAGATTAACAAAGCCAGAGGAAGAGCACAGATCGGTAAGAAGGAAGGAAGCCAGCTAGAAGATGAGAAAGAATGGAACAAAGACAGAGAAGATAAGTGAGAATGAAACAAAGCGCTGTAAATTTGAACATAAATGAGCATAATGTTCACATCACAAGTATTACACCCTTCTTTCTTTGTATTCTTGATTAAATTTTTTATTGATAGAAAGAAGAAAGCAATGGTTTCATTTTCAGAAATTTATGCAGAGTGAGGGAGCCTACTAATCTCATCTGAACCGTTCAGATCCAAATCTAGACGGTCCAAATTTGTTTTTTAAAAGAATGATTTTTTAAGTAAATAATTATTTTTTAAAAAAATAGTAATTGAAAGATTTCTTTATTTTTTATTCTGTATCTACTGGAATAATTTTTTTAGAAAAATATAAATTTTTATAAAATCAAATCTGTACGGTCCAGATCAGATTAGTAGAATGAGCTAAGCTTTGCATAACTGGTTCCGCAGAGTGAGAAAGGGAGGGACCAAAGTTGACAGGGACCAAATTTATGGCAGTTGCATACCCAAACACTTGGTGGTCAATTAAAAGAATCTTAAGAATGAGAAATCTAAGTCTTTGAGTGACAAAACATTAATTTAAAGACTGAATGCCAAAGCCATGAGTCACAGAAGAAGAACCATATCATACCTTCAAGAAATAGTAGCCAACCAAGCTACTAGATCATCAATTCAACCCTGCATGCATGATCTATGGCTAAAAGCATTGATTTAAAGCATTTTGGAGAGAATCAGATGAGAACCATCAATGTTGAAAAACAATAACAAAAAGCTAATAAATGTGTACAAGCAAGGCTCTATTTTCAGCATCAATGTTCAGAAATTGAGACGAATCGAAAACTACAAACAAAAACTAAGATGTGAAAATGAAATTCAAATCTCGTAGCAAGAAAACAAACCTTCAACTGGAACTTTGAGTAACGAAATGGGACGAACTATCAAACTTCAAAACCATTCAACAAAGAGAGAGAAGAAGAGCTTTTGTTGTAGTTGAAGGCCTGCTTAAATAAGGAGAATGAATGAGACAGTGCTGTGTAATAATGTTAATTTCTTATTGGCAAAAAAAAAATAATAATGTTAATTTCTTTTATTTTTTTTCTAAAAAAATTTTATGTTAAGAATTTATTGATTCATTGAACATAATATTTTTAAGAATTAATGTGCATATCTATTGTGGATATCGTTAGCCCAAAAAGGCATGAATTAATATGGATATTCAATTTCAGGAAATCGGTAGATTGGTAAAATTCATAATAAAGGCATAAACTAATACGGATATTGAATTGAGAGTTTCACGGAAATATATACTTCTCTGCTCCAATACAAAATATAAGTGTAAATAACTAAATTATGATATTAAATAATAAATATGTAAAAAATATAACTTATTTTTTAAAATGCCCTTTATTTATGAAGATGATGAATGGGGGAGAGTGTGAGTGAAAAAAGAGGTGAAAGAGAATCAGTGATTAAAAAAAAAACAGAGAGAAATATATAATTAACTAGGGATAAAATTGAAAAAAAAATTATTAATTGATAAAACAAGTCCAAACTTCACTTTATATTTTGAACTTGTAGAAGGGAGTGTGTGTAATAAATACATGATTTTAAAATTATTTTATTACATAATATTTTTTTGAATAAAACTTACTTATCATAATTTTTGAAGAATTTTTTTGTTCAGCTAATTGAATTGGAATAATATATATCATTACAACAAGCATTTCTTATTCCAAGCGTATACATGTTAGTACAGCATCCTTGATTTTTAGACATTGCTTTAGAATTCTTTTTTGCTAGCTAATTCAATGCATACATTGACCACAAAAAGAATCTCATTTTTTTTAAAAAAAAAGGTCGATATCATAATTAATTATTTTACTTTGGGTATATTTCCTAGTGAATTTTATACTCTCTTTTTTTAATGGTAAAAATTTTTATACCTTTTAGGTTAAGATCAATTATGGATATTCATATTAATTTTTAATTCAACTATTTAATTTTTATCTTTCATTCTTGACTTTTGTGCGTTTATCAAATCAAATATTTAACGGGAAAACTAAATATTTCAATTACTTTTATGTATTATAGAAAAATAGTTTCTATGTTTATAATCCTTTCTATATTATGGGAAAGTTTACTTTTATATTTAATTATTTATAATGAGGAAGGGATCATTTTTGTGTGCTAAATACATATATCCTCCTATTTAAGGAACTTATATCCGAGGCATTATTAAGTATTAAATATGGGTAGATATTTGAAACTTGATTCATTACGTTATAAGTGACTAGCCACTTCCGCTAGATCTAATGGCTGTTTTTTTTTTTATCATCAATCTAACAGCTGTTAATGAAAGGAATGCAAGGAATGCATTTATTTACATATTTTTTTGCCTTCATTAATATTTTTAAAGTGCTTTTGTAGGAAAAATTAATCTCTCTGTCATTTTCCTTAGATTTTATAAAATCCTTATGTTCACCTTAAAAATATTTCCACTCGAACGCCGCCTCACACCACTTTAACAGGATTTTTAAAAGGACTCATGGATTTTAACAGTATAAACTTAAATGATCTTAAAAGGGAAAAAAAAATTTAGGGCTCTGATACAAAATTTGAATAAATTATAAGGATTGGAAGATTCATTTAATTTTTCCTTTTATATAATTACAATTTTCATCAATTTGGATATTTCATAGTTTTGCTTTTATTTTAATTAAACAATTGCTACACTGATCTTTTTTTTTTTTTTTTGCCACACAATTGCTACACTGATCAGTGATTGGCAGCGGTGCATTTATGCACCTAGGGATGATAATCAATCAAACCAATCATCAATGGTCTTATTAAAAAAATACTAATTGAACTAATTACCATATTAAATTTAAATAATAATTGACCAAAAACTTTAACAATTCAAGAAAAAAACATTTCTACAAATAACATGTTGGGGGGAAAAACAAAAGAAAGTAAGAAAAGACCATAGGCATAACGCACAATAATTTCAACTTTGAGATATGCACTATAAAAAATATCAAATTTCAAACAAAATTAGTTACGGAATTTTCTCCGTAGTTAATTTTATTTGAAATTTTTGCGATAGAATTTCTAATAGAAATTTTGCATCTCTAAATTAGTTAGGGAAAAACATTTCATTGCTAATTTTGTGGTTAATTCCGTCGTTAATGTCTGTCAGTAATTTCTATGACAAATTCCTTAACTAATTTTCTATTGGGTATCTTTAGACAAGGAATTTTTTTGTTGGTGATTTCTGTGACTAAAATTTAATATTTATTTTATTTGTAATAAATTTTATATTAAAAAATATTTTTTAAAAATAAAATTTATGAAATTGATAGTCATATAAATATATACAAATTATTATCCAATCAATAATATATTATATAAAAAATAAAAGGCAAATATATTAAATAATAAACACATATATTAAAATTATCATTCAATTTATTTTTAGTTTCTAATAATATTATATATATGTATATGTATAAATATACATAAATGTATATAATTTATTATATAACAGAATATTATATATTAAAATATATGTTTAAAATATGTAAGGTTGTTGCAGCTCAATTGACAAAGGTTTATGCGTGCTCCTAAGGGGTTGAAAGTTTGGAGGAGTCAAAATTTCAGGTTTATCAAGCGACAAGTGACAAGTGAGGTGGAGGCCAACGGAGGTGACACGTGGCGGCCATTAAGAGGTGACATGTGACATGGTTGATGATAAGATGGCGGCTGATGGAGGTGACAAGTGTCAGGAGCCCAACAATGAGGTCGCAGTAGATTGAGGCGACATGTGATATTATCATTTATCAGAAAAAATAAATTTGCGATGGAATTTCCCACGAAATGTTATATCTGTAACTTGAGATGGAATTAGATTTCAATCGATAATTCTATAGCGAACTTAAAATTTCGTCGGTGATTTTATATTTTTATTTTGTAGTGATGCTTTATTCAAGACCTTATTTTTGTTATTAAGTGCATATATCTTCCTATTGGAGATGCTAATGTTCAAGGTAGGTACTAAATATAAACACTTCTCTTAAGTGGAAATTTGAACCTGGGTTCACCACTTTGTGAAGAACAAGCTCCTCCATTAGATTCAACCTCGTTGGTTTTAAACCTCTTTTTTTTTTGTTGAGACACAATTATTCTTCTAATAGAGACAATCATATTTAAGATATTGTTAGGTACTAAATGTGGGCACATCTTCTAATGAGAATTTGAACATTAGTTCATTTGTTGTGAGGGACTAGTGCCTTCCGCTAAGCCCAAACCTTGTTAGTTCAAAACCTTTTTTTTTTTTCTTTGGTAAAGCACATGTGTGTTCCTATTTGAGGTAATCATGGATGTCTAATATTAAATATAAACATCTTTCTATCATGTTGTGAGATACTAGCCTTTTACGTTAGGTCTAAATGCTATTGGTAAAAACCTAATTTTTTTGTACAAAGAAAGTTTAAGTGAGTTAAGTCTCAGGGGTTCAATAGAACCATGACATAGCTCTAGGCTCGTAAAATGTTTACAGATGTATTTATACATCGCCCACCAACAAAATTCTCACGTCGACAGTGAAATTTAAATTAATGACTTTTATGGGTTATCTCAATTACTTTCAAACTGAACCATAAAAAAACCGTAAACCTCATTTTTATAAATATCGTTCTGTCTTGGCGCAGATGAAAACATTGAACAATGCTTTATGCCAGTGACTAGAACTTTAAATCCCTGGCCAAAAAAAAAAAGACTAGAACTTTAAATCTTGACACAAATATACACGAAGTATAGTCGTTTCCATTTGGCCTCGAAATTCTATTTCTCTTCCAAGTTTTTATGGTCCGAAAAAATATATTTCATTTAAGCATGTCATATGTGATGCTTAAATGAGAATACAATTTCGTAAAAGTTCAGACAAAGTTTTTTTTTTCAACCTCAAATAATTTTGTGGAAACTCAGAATTGGGCCATTTGATGATATTTTTCCTGGGGCTGAAAATACCAGAGCCTAAATAACCTTCTAAGAATCAGAATTTCAAATTAGGCCTACATGATGAAGCTTCTTCATGAGTTTGGGCCTAAAGAAACATGCGTGAAGTAAATCGTTGTGGCCAAACCCAACTCAAAAGTACCATGTAATAAATGGTTTATATACAACATCTTTAAAGCTAGTGGAAGGGGTTAATCTCTCACAACATAACAAACCAAAATTTAAATCTCCATTAAAAGAGATATTCACATTTAATATCCAATAGTGAATTGAACATGATTGCCTCCTAATATAAGGATACCTATACTTAACAAAAGAAAATGTTTGTACACAAAATATGCATTAGGTCTACCGGGGGATTAGTCCTTCACATAATTTAACAAACTAAGCTTTGGGTTATCACTGAATGAGATGCCCACGTTTAGTACTCAAACAGAATTTGGTTCAACTGGACAATACCTATTGTTTGTATACCCCAAAAAAAAACTAAATGGGGCTCATGCAAATGTCAAAATGAACGATGGAGGAACCAACACCTATGTGGACAATGATACATGAAATCCGAAGGTTGAGATATTCAAATTGGGATTTGGGACATTGAACTTCGATATGCACCTCGTGAAACCATCGAGTGTGCAGATTTTCTAGCTGAAGCAGCTCATCATATGCTCAAGAACATGCGGATTTTGCAGCAACTCCCTCTCCCAGATATATGCTGCTCAATTGAGAGCCAATTTTTCACAGTAGTTTCATTGTCGATCTTTAGTTTTTTTTCCCCTCATAAGTTCAAGTTGTAACATGCCATTGGATTGATGTTTTTTATTAAAAAGAAAAAAGAAAATTTTTTTATTTTGGTGATTTTAAACTCCATTTATTTTTCAGGATAACTAGCTGGTGGTAGAAACACCCTTCTAAGGCCTCTAGCAGCAATACTTTGGCCACATGTAGGGCATTTACCTGCTGCTTTTATGGCATCCTTAATGCATTTCTTACAGAATACATGACCACACATTGTCAACGTTTCCTCCACAATTGGATTTGTACATATTGGACAATGAAAGACAGGCTCCTTTGGAGGTTCAGGTAACATTATATTTTTCCCCTTCTGCAAAATGGCATAATAATTAATTTAGCAATTTCAACTGCATAAGCACCTCCACAGTCATAGATTCTATTTATTCATGTCAGCAATATCTATTATAGTATTACTGAGGACAAAATACCTCTTATTTAAAGCTACCAAGGAACATGACAAAATGAACAAAGGAAAAGAATCAAGAATTGATTCAGTGGGCAGTATCTTCATAACACAGCAATGAAAATCCAGTTATGATGAGATGATGATAGAAATGAAAAAGAAATTTGTGTAAATTATAGTTTGAGTCAGGGACAAAATTTTTCTTCATTGAAGTTCTTGCTTCCTTTTCAAGTTTCTTTGAAGTATTCCAACATATTTCATAAGTCAAAGCACAGCCATTTACCAATCACAACAACAATAAGAACACTACACTGTAACAAGAACACTGACATCTATTCAAAAGAAAAGCCTCTTGCCAATCAAATCATTATTAAAGAAACAACAGTGATAAAGATAAAATGAAATACATGTATTGAAATATTCTAATACCTCAGAACTGCTACTGCCTCCCAAGCTAAGACATAGATCTGTATTAGGGACTCCTTGGTATAAAGAATCTCTTCTGGGTTTTTTGGGAGAAATTTCAGTCATCCAACTCACATTATCTGCAATCATGAAAGAGATGTTTATTACACCAATCATAGGGAATATATATATATATATATATATATATATATATAAAGTTTAACAACTTGAGTTGACAAGAGCTGAGAGATACTCATCCATCAAAACATAGAATCGTAGTAGAAAGCAGGTAAATCTAAAAGAGTAAATTAATCCGCTGCCAACATAGACTCAACAATTTCTTCCCTAAACAATAAAATATCACAACATGGGCCAAATATCTCAATTTCACACCCTGATCTTATCCATACCTATACCAAATCCTAGAATATCCATAATTGTCAGCAAAATAACTTCAGACAACATCACAGCCTGGCGTATTGGCTTTCATAAGCATGCAATCTACCCAGAAACATACTAGTAACAGCTGTAATTAGCACAAAATTCATTTTGAGCACTCAAGTAGAATCATATCTTAATGTTATTAAGCAAATCCTACGGGTAATCTGCTTCTTTCAATATGTTGCACCATCAGCCACGGTACAGTGAGCAAATGGCTTTGCACACCATTATGTAAACCGCATATTAAGTAAATTGTTATAAAATAAAGAAAAAAGCAAGTTCGAACTCAAATTAAACAAAATCAATATAGTTGTGAAGTTCCAAAAGAAAATGGGAAAAGAAAAGGAAAGAAACAAAAGTTAGAAAGAACCTGAAGGGGGGGGAAGATCATCAACACTGATTACTAGATATTAAACAAAATGTTCATGAAGCTTCTGAACAAAGAACAAGGTAGAGTGATTGAATAATATGCTACCTAAATCCACATCAACTATAGTCCTCCCACGATTTCTTCTTGAATTATTTCTAGCCTAAATTGAATGAGAATCACATGTATAAGGTTAGATCCGAAAGATCAAATAGAGAATGGCAATATCAAATCAACAATATATCCAAGGAAGAGGTATACCT
This sequence comes from Vachellia collinsii, assembly GCA_006871305.1. Taxonomy (NCBI): domain Eukaryota; kingdom Viridiplantae; phylum Streptophyta; class Magnoliopsida; order Fabales; family Fabaceae; genus Vachellia; species Vachellia collinsii. The sequence continues at coordinate 3,390 of QFDD01006378.1, read as the reverse complement.
CAACAAAAGCACTTTGTGTAATTTCAATAACTTCATCATCAATAGGCTGCATAAACTGTGGTTGCTGGACAGATTGAACTCCATGAGATTCTGATGGAATTGAAGGTCCCTCTTGCTCCGGATTAGCACCAGATGGGGCCCTATTAACATCTAGTCCCTCTTGCTCATCATTAGCAACTGGTGAGGCCCTATTAAGATCTAAGTCCAAAATGGCATCCCTTCCCTGATGACTTCTAGGAGAATGGCCCTCAATAGAATGAGAGCTCATCTTGTATTCTTGTGTACAATATTCCTGTGTCCAATTCGCACAACCTAAAATAAACCCCATGTCAAATGAAAATATATTATGCACATCAAAGAAAAGGAGTCGTATATGACCAGTAGAAGAGAACCTTGCTTGGTAGAAGATGATGGAGGACCCAAAAAAAAAAGGATAATTCCAATAACTGAAGAGAAATTTGTGGATCTATATGTTCGCAATAACTTGAAGGTAACCTCTGGATTGTGGGGAATTAATTATTAACCATTACATGTAAAGCAATACAAGTGATCATTCATAACTTATTATACACACACACACACATGTAAAAATGATATTTTTGCATATGTGAATGATCATAACAAACAATAACAATAACAACGAGGTGAGCTCGATTAGATGGATCACATAACGTGATTGAGCTGAATCAAAAACCAAATATTAATTATTATAACAGGTGAAATAATTGAATTCTTCACAGATACCACACTATGAAGTCAAAGTAGCCTGATAGATTTGTATTTCAGCAGAATTACCAATCTTGCAACCGTTCTTGATTAAAATACCAACTCCATGAACTAAATTTCTTGGCTATAAGCATTTTAAGCAATCTCTATCTACAGTATTAGTAGATAGATATATGAAATCCATCTGCCTGACTAAAGTGCTAGAGATTCATAATGGCATAAGCACTGAATAATAAAGGAAAAACCTTACCAACCACCGTGGCCCTTGGATAGTAGGGTAAGGGAGATAAAGTGTCGACAGGTTATCCGGAAAAAAAATTACATGATAAAATCTACCAGGTAGAAAAAATAAAAAAATTTATTATATGAGGAAAAAAAAGGTTCCGATGTCTGATATTTGGCAATTATAAATTTTCAGCAGAAGGGCAAGAAAAGCCACAACTTTCCAGAAAATTTATCTTTACAATTTTCTTTGGAATATTCCGGATTCAGTATCAAATCACCTCAGTGAAAAAGCCAACTACACATCCAAGAAGGCAGAAGCAAAGTAAAATTTCCAGATACATAATTCAAGAACAAGCAACTTGAGTCTAGAGTGATGGACATTGGGTTAAATATTGGGAAGCACAGTAAAATTACCCGATAGTCAGCAGGTACGCACATTCAATTATCATTGATCAGAACCAGAAGAGCCATTGGTCACTAGAGAACCATAATCAGGCCTTCAAAACTAATAGCCAATCAACCCAACTAACAGGCTTGATTAATTCAAGCGTACATTTTCCTTGGCTAACAGCTCCCATTTCAACCATTTCAAGAAAAATATCAACTTGGCCAAGAAAAACAGAAAAAGTACAAGAAATTGCGGGATCTATTGTGCATGAAGCGAATCGCAACTATCATAATCGCCAAGAGTAACAAAAAGATGAGAAATCGAGAAGGAAAATGACAAACAAAACCGAAAGTCACAATCTACGAAACACCAACGACCGTTCGGACAAGTCGGATAAAGCCAGAGATATGGAAAAAGGTAATCGAAAACTCGAAGCAAGGAAGTGAACCTTGAATTGGAGAATCGAGTTGCAAAATAGAACAAATGCCCACAAGCTTCGCAATCATTCAAATGACAGAGAGAATCTGAACTGTAATAGCAGTGGAAGGGTTTCATTAGAAGGAAGGAGAACGAATGCGTGGTTCGTCGCTCAGCGTTGTGGTTTGGGTGGAGATATGAAGGAATCATTTGAATTTTTGTAAACTATTCGTCTCTGCTTATATGGTTTGACTGCATAGTGGAGACTGGAGAACGCGCGGGAGGTAACGTCACGATTTGCCCACAATTAATAGTCTCCCTCTCACACACACAATTACAATAAGATTTTACATTAATAATTAATATTTATTTACTTCTTTGATCTATTTATTTATAAGATAATTTTAATGAAATTACAATAAAACTCAATGGGATCTTTTTTACAAACAACAATTACCCAAATCAGAAAAAATGATGATTAAAATTAGTTTAAAACAATAGATGTATAAGAAATGCAATTTTTTTAACCATACCTTTATTTGTAAAAATGATAAGTGTGAGAAATAATGAGTGAAAAAAAAAAGATATGATGGAGATGTACTTTTAATTTTGGGTAATAATGAAAAAATTGCATAAAATGTATGGATAAAACTAAATTGTTATTTATATAAAAAAACTTACTTTATCAGAAAGAATATTACTTGTAAAAAATATGGGAGGGAGGAATTAGTTCATAGTTTTTAACCTAAAAAAAAAAGGTCAGGTATTTGCCTCAAAAAAATGAAAAAATGCAGTGAATAATTAGGTAACACTAAAGAGTCCTGATTTTTTAAAATAAAATTAATAATATTTTTAATATATTATATATTTGAAACTCACAATTTCACACTTAATATATAAATATTTAGGTAAAGGTATAAATTTAACAACATATGAACATATAGCATAATTAACTTTAGGTATTATATTTTAAAAGTAAGGCAATTTTTTTTGTGTCTTTAAAGCTAAAGCTCACAAACCTCCGTCTGATCATTATCCAGCTGGCATGTGTTGTGGGTCCCATTTTTTTTTTTTTTTAATTGTTTCTCCTTTCCCTTTGCTAACATATCTCCTTCTGACAGCGATAAACAACCTTCTTCATCTTCCTCTTCCTCCTTCTTGCTTTGGTGGAAATACCGATTCAAGCGAGCCATTTTGGTTGCCAAGAAAGGAGGTTTCAGCATGCCCGTTCCCATGTGGAAGCTTCGCTCCATGTCGTCCCCTACTGGTTTGACTGCTAAAGATAATGAGGAAGTGGGACAAGTGGGTGGCTCAGATCAGAGAACCCAACAAGAGGTCATCACCTTCTGTTCATCTCTGAACCCAAACATCAAAGGTTGTAACCCCTCTACCTGTGATAACCAAACCATAATATACCCTTTTTACATCGAAGGCAGACAGACAAAGATCTTTTTTGTGGGTACCCAGGTTTCATCCTTTCTATGCGATACTTCCTATGCGATTCCTCGTACTCACAACATCACCTTGGAGGGAACAAGATTCAGTTTCGCTCCGAACCAGAGGCACCTGTTCTTGTTATTTGGATGCAATAATCTGGGGGATTTGTTGAAGTACAGAATTGGGTATTCTTTGGA
>QFDD01006377.1:0-13526 GCA_006871305.1 Vachellia collinsii | reverse complement strand
AAAACTTCATTCCATCAAGGCTTTGCAGGTTCAATAATACTGAACATTTCTTTAAGATCTTTTCAAATATGAATGAAGCTGTGACTTCGAACCAGATGTAAAAAAGTACAAATAATATGTGAATTGAAAACAAAGAAAAAACTTCATCACATCGTAATCATTAATAAATGATTAGTTTAAGGGAGAATTAGGGAAAAGTTTTCCATTGAGGAATTAACTGTGAAATGGTACATTCCACATAGATGCAACTGAACTTCTACGTTATGTGTAATTTACATTTAATTCCCTAATAAGGGATTTTTACCCAATTTTCCCTTATTTTAATATCAATCAAATCATTTTAACTTGATAAAATATCATATTTAAAATCAACCGTAGTCACGTCAAAGATATTTCATTTAAATATTATAAATGGTTAATATAATATTTTATTCTTTAAATCTTCTTTTATTTTTTATTTTGATCTCTCAAATTTAAAACTAATAGATTGATTCTATCAAGTTTTTATTTTATTTAAAATTTTAGTTTTTATAGTCTAATAAAAAATTTGATTACTTTACCTTTTCGGGCATCAAAACTAAAATGATGATAAATTTAATAGGTAAAAAATTCCCTTAACATATGAATAATTGAAATATCTTATTATTATGTTTAGGAGCTAAAGAGAAAGGAGAGCATAATTGAACGCTTAAAAAGGTTCAGATGCTTTGGCAAAAAAAAAAAAAAAAGGTTCAGATGCGTGATTTTTACATGGATTCCCGAATCGCACCTCTTCTTCCTATTTTTTGTGCTTTGCCCCCCAACTTTTTTGACATCTTTTTAAACCAACCGCTATCACAATCATAACTAAATAAATTTAAACGTGCCACCATTTTCAATTGATTTTATAATAACTATATTATATAAATTTAATTTCTATTACGGAGAGCGGGACCGTCTGTCTCTGTCGCTGATGTTTTCCTTTGGTCATCCCAAATCCAAATCAGATGAATAGAAGTGAGAGCAAAGGGTGAAAACGTCCTCATCTGTCTTTACATATTTGCCGGTGGCATAATTGTCCTTTAAACAAATATGATGCCACGTGGCAGGTTGACAAAGGCCAAATGCAGACAGAACGAACCTTCGGCAGTTGTAGTCCCGCGCCATTAGGCGCGACCTCGCCGTCCTCTCTGACATTCCAACTCTGAAAACTTTCACCTGTTTCATCATTCACCGCCCTTAATTTCAACCTTGTCCCATTTGAATTCCCCATTTTGCCCCCATCCTTTCTCTTAAACCCATGGCTTCAGTCCCCTGTTTCATTCATCGCCACTGGCTCATGCGTACATCTCACCCAAATGGTGGAATTTTTCTTCCTATGTCTCTTTTCCATAAATAAACTCCTCTTTATCTCTCTTTCTATCTCTCTCACGGAACGGGGAGACAAAGCCCTCTGCTTCTCATCTTCGTGGTTCATTAGTAATTATAAAGGTATGGCTTCCTACTTCTTCGCTTTTGCAACCCCCCTGTTTTCTGCCAATTCATTTATCGTCTCTCATCCAACCAAAAGGAAAACATAAAAAGCGAAACAAACCCCTTTTTTCCTTTTTAATCTTTCTATATTTGCTTTCCGTTGTATCATCTTTAGAGTTCTGGAACGATTTCTTTTTACGGAATATTTCCTTTCGTTCTCTATGGGTTTGTGTTTCGTATCAATTGAGCCAAGGTTTGTTACCTACAATACAGTAATTTCTGTTTGTCTGAATTCATCGTGATTATGTTCAAACTCCTCCTGGGAGGTCCTATTGGTTTCCTCTGATTATTTTGATAGAAGGGGAATAGCAAAGGCAAAATATGTACAGCTCTGATCTTTTCGATCTTGCTTTTTGGCCTGAGTTTTTCGTGCTTGCACTCTGAATGATCTTTACTACGCATACATAATGCCTTAACTAAGCTCTTTTTTACTACCGCATTGCAAAAACCATAAATTTATTTGGACATCTATGTTTTGATAATCATGCCTTTGTTTGTTTTTCAAGATCATTGATCTTTGTTGTTTGGATATGTTGTGACTGGTGTTTTTACTTTTTGTAGATTATCTGCTTGATATTGGTTGTCCCAGCCCGGTAACTTTGGTTCCTAAAGGAATTAGAGATGCCGGGAATAACTGATAATGGAGTTACTGATGAGGGGGAGGCAAATGAGAAGAATACAAATCCTTCCCCCTCTAATTCTAAGGAGGCCTCAAACCCAACTGAGTCACAACATCTTGAGAGTACAGGTGTTGATGGTGCCGTTGAAACCTCTATCGACCAGCTTTATGAGAATGTGTATGACATGCAAAGTTCTGATAGGTCACCTTCGAGGCGAAGTTTTGGATCTGATGGTGATGAATCTAGGATTGATTCAGAGTTGCACCATCTAGTTGGAGGGCAGATGAGTGAGGTGGAGATAATGGAAGAGGAAATGGATGAAAAGAAAGGAGGTGATGGGAGTAGTGAAACATCGTCTAGAAAGGGTAGTGCGGCAAATGATAGGAAGGTAGGCAATGTGGATGAGATTCAACCTGCAAGTACAAGTTCTGAAACTTCTGAAAAACCAAGCAAACCATCCACACAATTACAATCCAAGACGGCATTAAAATCAAAACCCAAAGTCAAAAGTCCTCCTGCTAAGCCGTCTTTTGAGAGAAAGAATGATAAGCCTTTGAAAAAACAAAGCACAGGAGTTGTTAGCTCGAAGAAACCACAAAATGCTTCTCCTGGAAGGCCGGTGTTGCAGAGTCATCGTGCCAAGAATACAGTTGAACCAGCATCAGATAAGCCAGAGACAGGACCAATTTTACTTAAGCAGGCAGCAGATCAGATGTCATCAGGGGATAATCCGCATAAGGCTCTTGAATTAGCTCTTCGAGCTACAAAAGTGTTTGAGAAGTATGCAGGTGAGAAACCAAATTTGGAGCTTGTTATGAGCTTACATGTTGCAGCAGCAATACACTGTAGCTTGGGTCAATATAATGATGCGATTCCAGTTCTTCAGCGCTCTATAGAGATTCCTGTTATTGAGGAAGGTGAGGAGCATGCCCTGGGTAAATTTGCTGGTCTGATGCAACTGGGTGACACCTATGCAATGCTGGGGCAGCTTGAGAATGCAATTACAAACTACACCAAAGGTTTGGAAGTCCAGAAACAGATTTTGGGAGAAACAGATCAGAGAGTTGGGGAAACTTGTCGGTACATGGCTGAAGCTCATGTTCAAGCGCTGCAATTTGATGAGGCTGAGAGGCTCTGCCAAATGGCTTTGGACATTCATAAAGCAAGAGATTCACCTCCTTCTCTTGAAGAGGCAGCTGATAGGAGGCTCATGGGCCTTATATGTGAAACAAAGGGAAAGCATGAAGCAGCTCTAGAGCATCTTGTTTTGGCAAGCATGGCCATGGTAGCAAATGGACAAGAAGCGGAAGTGGCATCTGTTGATTGTAGCATTGGTGACACGTATCTATCCTTGTCTCGATACGATGAGGCTGTTTTTGCTTATGATAAAGCACTTACAGCCTTCAAGGCCAGCAAAGGAGAGAATCATCCAGCCGTGGCTTTGGTTTTTGTACGCTTAGCTGACTTGTATAAGAGGACAGGGAAGATAAAGGAATCCAAATCTTACTGTGAGAGCGCACTTAAAATCTATGAGAAGCCTCTTACGGGGGTCATTCTTGAGGATATCGCAAGTGGTCTCACTGATGTTGCTGCTATCTATGAGTCAATGAATGAACATGAAGAGGCACTCAATCTGCTGAAGAAGGCATTGAGTATATATAACAATGCCCCTGGTCAGCAGAGCACAATAGCAGGAATTGAAGCTCAGATGGGAGTCTTGTACTATATTGTAGGGGACTATAATGAATCTTACAATGCTTTCAAGAATGCCATCTCAAAGCTTCGTGCCATTGGAGAGAAGAGATCGGCCTTCTTCGGCATCGCTCTTAATCAAATGGGACTTTCCTGTGTGCAGCGTTATGCCCTTAGTGAGGCTGCAAAATTGTTTGAGGAGGCAAAGATTATTTTGGAACAAGAGTATGGACCATGTCACCCTGAAACACTTGGCGTATATAGCAATCTTGCTGGCACATATGATGCCCTTGGCAGGTATTCACGTTTTTGTTCTTTTTTCCTGTTATAACATACCCTCTTCTACCAGTAAAGTGCCCTTCATCATTTAGGCATCTTTTTCAACTAGAGTTTTATTTATGGTCAAGTAACTGAAGTAGGCTTTTATGTCCTTTATACAATTGCGTGGTGCTAGGTCTCTTATGATGTGTTATGACTAATTACATGCGTATGTCATTTGATTTCTTTTGTCAAGTAACAATTTTTACCGCTGAATCAATCTGTAAGATTAGAGGTCTCATTTTCTGATCCACCTCTTGAGACCTGAGTCACTAACGTTCCAGAAAAGAACAGGTCCTACCAAATGACTGGCTTGAGGGATAATTATATTAATACAGACGATGGAATTCATTGGTCCTCTATGCATGATCTTTATTTCAGGTTGGATGATGCAATCGAAATTCTGGAGTACGTTGTTAGTTTGAGGGAGGAAAAACTTGGGACTGCTAATCCTGATGTTTATGATGAGAAGAGAAGGTTGAGTGAATTGTTGAAGGAAGCAGGTAGGGTTCGGAGCAGAAAATCCGTATCACTGGAGCGCCTTCTTGATTCGAATGTTTATGCTCTAAACAATTTTGTCATGAGGATGGCTAGCTAGGGCACAGCAGAGGAATGCGATGCCTTTACAGGAGAAGAACAGGTTGGGCAGTTCAATTATTGAGGAAACTGATGAGGGTAATGATTTGTACCATATTTTATTTAAAGATATATTCTTGTATGATACGGTGTAAATTATTCACGGTCGTTGGATACACCCATTGTTTGAACAACAATTTGATTGCTGATGATGTGTCAATATATTCTTACAGATTGGTTACAGAGCTCAAATCTGAAACTTTTGGTCCACATCTGATATATATATATATATATATATGGTTGTGCTTTTTGTAAGAATAATTGAGGCGTCTTGCTTTGTGTGCACATGTTCTATATGTGGCCTTGCTGATGATGTGAGCACAGTCGTCGTTAGCTGTGTTTTCTAGGCATTGGATTTTGTATGAATTGACATACATCAGATGTGAGAAAGCTTGACAGTTAAATTGAAGAAGAAGAAGATGAAGAAGAAGAGATTTGGAAACCAATGAATAGCGGTTGGATCTAATAGAAAGGGCTATTCCCCTTGACGTGATAAATAAATGTTTAAATCCTTATTGAAAGATGTGTCCACATTTAGTGTTTGACATACAATGTTTTGAATATGATTGCTTCTAATAGGATAATATATGTACTTTAGTAGAAAAAAGAGATTCAAAAACCAATAAAATTATTTTAAGATATAAAATTATAATCATGATACAAGCTCAAACATGTACTTTCAAGTTAGGATTGACGAAAAATAAACTATGAAAATGAAGATAGAGTGGGGATGATCAACTTTATTTGATATTATCAGAAAAAGGTACCAAGGCAACGCAGGCATTATTCATTAATTAAGACATAAATAATAACATAGAGAGGAGAGGGATTAAGATGCGAGAGAAGTAAAAAGGCAATAACAAAGAGTAGTGGTTAAGAGAGAAAATCAAGCAATTGCATGGAGATGGTTGGTCACTGAGGGATTGACGGCGGAAGAATTGGGAGCGTGATGGATACGCAAGGGCATGTCTTTTTCACGACGACCTCGTATTTTCTTAAATATATAGTACTGTAGATGCATAAAACACCAAGGAACACTGAATAAACAAGGAATATGAAATGTTTTGGCAGGAAAAAACCGCAAAAAATGAGATCAAGTCAAGTTCAAAACAATAAGGGTGCAAGGATGATTCATTTGGACGAAAAAACAAAATAAATATCTACCATAGACATTGTACGCAACTTTTTCGTTGTCCTTTCTGCAGTCAGGTAGAAAATCGATTCAAAAGTCCTGGCCGGCTTTATAACTTGGCCATGCATGTTTGATATGGAAGGGTCTCTTCTGTTATTTTCTGATGGGAAAAGTTGGGTTTTGTGAGACACTGAATATTATCACGAAATGCTGTCTTTGAAACATTTAAATCTAGTCTGAAAGATTTAGACAGGTATAGCATTTGAGACTTGAAACATTTCTCTCGTCAATAGAGATTTATGTATATATAAGACATAATGTATGACGGGAAAGAAAATTAATTTGCATCGAAACGCTTAATGTTAAGTAAATTATCTGTGTAGATATTTACTCGAGTTTAAGGAGGGCATGAGAGGGACAAAACATGAAGTATACGAGATGGAGAGTAATGCAGAGTTTGATGATGAGGAAGAATGTGGAGTCAACAGAATTGATGCGTATACTGCAGCAACATTTTGTGTATGCATGGCTATATATGTAGGTGTGTGAGTGTGAATATTAGGTGATAAGGAGACAAACTTTTAGGTGACAAGCGTCACAAACTTAATCAGATAAGCCTGTCCTTTCTTCTCTTTTTCCACCTCCTCTATGTCACAAGTGTAGCTAGAGTAGAAGAACATGAATAGTTCATATTTTTAGGGGTATAGCCTTTTTGTGAACCCTCCTTTAAATTGCATATAGCATGTATATCTCACTTAAAATATTTAATTTTAAAAACATTCAATACACACATTAATCCTTTTTCCCTGTCATCATCCGAGCAGAAGGAACTAGCACACTTAACATATCCACTTTGGGTCAAACTCTCAACCTCTTGTTTAAGCTAAAACTTAGAGGTATTTATGTCAGTTAAACCAATAACTTCGATCAACACGCATCAGTGAGTATGCCCAAAAGCAAAGAGAGTTTGATTTCTTTTAAATAAGATATCTTACTTTTACTCCATTGCATCCTTACAATTTGAATCAGTTCACTTAATTAACTAAAATCAAAAGTCTTGTGAATAATAACTATCATGTGTTGTGATAAATTTATCCCCTAAACAGTCCATCGCCACATTTAGCGTGATATTTGGAATTTGAAAACAATATTCTTAAAATCAACTAACTTACACGAGAACATTCTCAATCTTATTTAAATTTTATTTTTGCTAGCTAGTATAAAATTACAATAATATTTTGGAAAAACTAAATTTTTTTATTACTATAGTTTTAACAGGAGTACAACTTAATTTTTATATTTTGATTTAGTGTAATTCAATCTCTATAGTTTGTACTTAATTGTAACACCATTCTCTGGACTTTGCCTCATTGGATCAAAGTTTGGAGGTCCAGAAACAAATTCTGGGAGAAACAGATCAGAGAGTTGGGAAACTTGTCGGTACATGGCTGAAGCTCATGTTCAAGCGTTGCAATATGATGGGGCTGAGAGGCTCTGCCATATGGCTTCAGCAGGAGATTAACCTGCTTCTCTTGAAGGGGCAGCTGATAGCTAGGAGGCTCATAGGCCTTAATTATATGCGACACAAAGGGAAAGCATGACGCAGCTCTAGAGTATCTTGTGGCAAAAGCATGCATATATGGCCATGGTAGCAAAAGGACAAGAAGCGAAGTGGCATCTGTTTATTGTAGCATTGGAGACACGTCTCGATACAAGGAGGCTGTTTTTGCTTATCAAAAAGCACTTGCAGCCTTCAAAAGGCCAACAAAGGAGAGAATCATCCAGCCATGGCTTTGGTTTCTGTACACTTAGCTGACGAGTATAAGAGGACAGGGAAGATAATTAAAGGAATTCAAATCTTACTGTGAGAGTGCAAACACTTTATTAAAATCTATGAGAAGCCTCTTCTGATCCAACTCTTGAGAGCTGTGTCACTGACGTTCTAGAAAAGAATAGGTCCTTCCAGATGACTGGCTGGAGGGATAATTAAATAATATAGAATATGGAATTCACTGCTTGTCTATGCATGATCTTTAAATTTCAGGTTGGGTGATGCAATCGAAATTCTGGCGTGTACGATGAGAAGGTTGATGGGAACACAGTCGTCGTTAGCAGTGTTTTCTAGGCATTGGATTTGGTATGAATAGGCATATATAAAACGTGAGAAAGCTTGACAGTTACCGGGGATAATTAAATAATATAGAAGATGGAATTCACTGCTTGTCTATGTATGATCTTTATATTTCAGGTTGGGTGATGCAAACGAAATTGTGACGTGTACGATGAGAAGGTTGATGGGAACACATTCGTCGTTAGCAGTGTTTTCCAGGCATTGGATTTTGTATGTGTTGGAATTTTGGGTCTGAATCCACCCTTGATGAACTAATCAATTAATTTAAAAATTTGAATAATTCCTGATTCATGATTAATGGATTAATTAAGTGTTTAATTAATCAGATAAAAGATGGGTTGTTAACTCAGCTGAGTCAGATAATTATCTAGAAAATGTTTAAATATATAAATTAAATAGTGAAATTTAAATTTATATCATTTAAATAATCTACCATCAGTTATAAGATAAATATAAACATATTTATTTATATTTTTAATTGATTTAGTCAAATGAGAGGTTGAGGGAATCTCTCAACTGATTGTGGTAGTGGATATTTTGAGTTCCCATAATGTCCCTAGCCCACTCCTATAAATAGGAGCTCTTGTTGAGTTTTCTGACTACTCCCTTCTCTCTATATATATTCTTTCTTGTGTGGTGCATTGCTGTGCCATCCCGTTTGGACTCTAGATCTTCTAGTGGTCCGAACTAGTTTAAATTTTTGACGTGGGTGTTGGAGAATCAACTCACGGAACTTCAGAGGTTTGATTCGGATCCAAACGTGGATCCATTCGGTATGTTTTTGCCATCCGAATATTTATTTTAATTATCTAACAGTATGAATAGGCATATATAAAACGTGAGAAAGCTTGACAGTTAGTTGAAGAAGAAGATGAAGAATGAGAGGTTCAGAATCAAAGTGCTGTTTGTCCTGTGAAGGAGGACCAGCACCCCACACAAGGGCCCAAGCTTCCTTGCTGTCATTATGGTTTTACTTCTACATGCTTGTTCTTGTCGGGCAAACCCATCTTTACACACACACACGGGGTTAAATGTTTACGGTATGGATTGGATCATACAAAAGGCCGTGGCCAGGCACACTTTATTCATTAAGACATAATAACACACAGAGGGAGAATTACAGTGCAATTCTACATAAGTAATTTAATCACTGAAAAGTTTCACGACTACAAGTAATAACAAGCAAGTCATCAAGAGGGAGCAGCAAGCATGGTTCGTCACTTATAAGCAGCAGCAGATCAATTAAGCTGTTCGATAGGATGAACTGGAAAGCCAGACGGAAGAACTACACCAGGGACGGTAGGCATAATATCAATGATTTGGATTGGGAGCCTTATGGCTTGTGTCATGTGATCAGCTCCTTTCTTCCACAGCTTGAACTCTCCCTTCACAAAGTCATAATACCCTCCGTACACTCCCAACCTCTTCTCCTTCATTCCTCTCTCCACATACGGATACGTCTCCAGGTTCCTCAATGAGTTGTTCACCGATTCCTGCCACTCACTCAAAATGTATATATATTAGAATATAGCCCCCCATATCCACTAATTAAAAATTAAAACGATGAACTAAAAGTCTATTGGAATGAATGAACTGACCTTCTCACACATTCTACATAACTCTTTAAAACTTGTGTTGCAGGGATCGTGTTCGCTCTTCACCTTGTTTTTGGCGGGTAATCCAATTTTCACCCACTCATCTATGAAGTCACTGCATATACAAACGCACTCACACCCCTTAGAATTCAGCAGAACTTGATTGTGCTTATTATGTTTTGGATTTTGTATTTGTATATCAGTGATGATTTAGCCAGATATATATCGTTCAAGGATTTAAGACTTGGACTATATGATTATTACAAGGGAGGAGAGCCATCCTCTGGATGTTCCATCAGCCTTTTGATTCCCCCACACTCGCTATGCCCAATCACCAGAATGTTTGGTATCTGTCAAATCATGATTTCCCATTATTCTTAAATCACTTTCATATTTAATTAGCGCCAAAACGATATAACATAGTAATTACATTGAGCTCTATATGAATTATCTGTAAACGCACCTCAAGTGCTGTGATACCGTATTCGAGCACTGCACCCACTCCACTGTACCTTACCTTTAGATGTGATCCAATTCAACAACAACGTATCGTTAGAACTTTTTCCTCAATTGAGTTGTAACAACAAGCATAAGTTTTTAGGAGAACTGAGGCCCCACTTTTAAGGAAACACATCCAATGTATGACTTACATATAACATGAATTCCTCACACTAAAAATGAATTAATGAATAAAAAGAGGACCTGATCGAAAGGAGGGACCATGTTGGCAATGTTGCGGACCATGAAAGCTTCTCCTGGTTGGAAGTTTAGGATAACATCGGGGCTCACTCGTGAGTCTGAGCATGCGAACACCAGAAACTACCACCCCACACACACACACACCATAAACGACAGAAATTCACGAAATAAAGATACTATGTATATATAAAGACAGAATCATCAGTGTGATTAGTTAATTAATCACCTGGGGACTCTGGCCTTGGGCAAGTTTATCGAACAGATCCGGGTTCTTGCTGCCATTTCATAAATTATATATATGCACACAAATAACTAAACAAGTTAGCTGCTAGAAGACAAACTGTATATAGAGAGTGAGAGATTTAAATAGTGATTAACAGATCAGGGGTTAATTTATACTCGAATATGGTGAACTTGAAGTGGTGGAAGCCCATGATGATCCTTTGAACAGCTGGATCGGATGGATTCAGATGGGTTCCCTGCAGCTCAGCTATGAGCTTGCCGATCTTTTCCACTGCCACATCCTCCAATTCTTCCTTCTCTCTGAAACCCGCAGATATATATCATCATCATCATGACGCTAATATATGAATAATTATTATATATTTACCTGACAAGTTTCTTAAGCTCTTCGATGGCCAACTCGGAGGACTGCTTCTTAGCCATAGTTCACACCTGAATTCAAAACTGTAGATCTATAAAATGCAAGGTAACATGCACTTAACACAACTGGGAAAATAAATTACGCGTGCCTAATTATTAGAAGCCTAATATTCCATGGAATTCCAGTTCATAAACTAACAAGTGGCTACAAAATAATGCTCAAGCCTTTAATTGACCACATACAAAAAGTTTTTGCTAGCTGCTAGAGCTTTTCTGGGTATAGAGCAGATAACGAGAGAACTAGAGCACTGAGAACTGAATAATTAAATAATTAAGAAGCTAGCTTCCACACATTGCACTGCTTTCATGCATGTCCTTTTTATAGCTGAAAATTGTTACTTATTCTATTTTTCTTAAAAGAAAAAAACTTATTTTTTTTGCACAGTTTCCACGAGGGTGGTAACTCCAGGTTCACTCGTTCTTATCTATCAGGATGATGATGATGAATTTGAAATGGACACGTAAGTGCATGTTTTTTTCAAGACCTTGTATTTTACTTAGATAATATATGCATAGAAGACCAAGAAACACTAAATATATAAAGGGCACATGAAACGCGCGCGTTTTACGTACCAAAAAGAAAAAGAAACGTTTTACTAACAAAAATAAGGCACGCAAGGTATTAATGTAATTTTCGATTCTTAATATAAGATTCAATTGATTTTTTATGAGATTAAAAAAGATAAATACAATACTTAAAAGTATTTATTTATGTATATTAGGTATCATTTAAATCAAGCAAATTAGTTTTAAGAAGGATGATGAATATAAATATTTTAAAGTAATGTATTTAGATTTTTAATCTCTTAAAAAAAATTAACCGGCTCTTATATTAAAAATTGGTAATAATATATTATATATTATCTATTCAAGTGTCCTTACTGGCATAAATTAGTTGGCTTTGTTCCATATGGAAGAGCCTCTTTTTTGTTCCTTTTTTATTATTTATTTCTGCTGGGGCATGCAGCTCGCATGGAGAAGACAGTCCTATTAATCCTACAACTCAATCATTAAAGGTTGTTGCTTTATATCATTTTTTATATGCTTGCATATTATTTCTTGATCCAATACTTCACATGAGATTTTTTCCACCCGTTAACTCACAACAATTCCTTTTTTTTTTCGTAGATGTTAATTAAGTGAGTTTTATGTTTAGATGGATGTTTACTGATGAAGTTTAGGAGGGCATGAGAGAGACAAAACATGAAATTGTACGAGGTGGAGAGCGTAATTAATGGAGAAATTGATAGGAGAAAGAATGTGGAGTTAATGTATAGTTGAATATGAAACATCTTGTGTACATTGTCCATGGCCATGTACATGTGTGAGTGTGAGCATTAGGTGATAAGGAGACAAACTTTTAGGTAGCAAGTGTCACGAACTTAACCAAATAACGCTGTCTTTTCTTCCCCTTTTCCACCCCCCTATGCCATAAAAGTGAACTAGACTAGAAAACAAATAATCCTTCATATTTTTAAAGATATAGTACATGTATGTTATTCTATCTACCTCATCCTCCTTTGATCAATTGCATTTCTATCTAAAAACATTTAATTTTACCTACGCTCAATAATCAATACACATTAGTCTGAGTGAGCCCCAAAGCAAGGAGAGTTTGATTTCTTTTTGATAAGATATCCAAAATATATACTGCCATAAGTGCTAATATCCATTTTTTCAAGAGTAATTCTGATCGAGACGTTATTAGGTATTAACTATGGGCACACTTTTTCTAGCAAAAATTCAAGCATCTTGTTATGTTATGAAAAATTAGTTTCTTTTGGTAGATCCAACACCTGTTGATGGTTAGCATCCAATTTTGTTTCAGAAGCATCAATATGGGTATTCAAAAGGTTTTTTTAATCAATTTTGCCTCTCATAAGTGTTAAATATGAGCAATAATGCCCCTTAATGATAAAAATGTGAATGCTCAATGTTAGTTTATTAATGTTATGACAATTTCACTTCTTTTTAACATTTTTGGAGCGATGTTAATAAAAAAAACTTAGATATCTACAATTCCATGCGTAAGTGAAAGGTTTTGGGATAAAATTTAGGGTTAAAATGCAATTTGGCCCATGAAGTTTTTGTGAAAATGCGCATGGCAGCATAATCCTTTTATAAATGAAAAAATATACATGAACTTTCTCAAATGGGGCAAAAATATCACTTCCGTTAAGTGTCTTGAACGTCTGGTACTTTTTTTACTTGTGGGTTCCGCCTAGTGGATTGTCATGGGCAACTCTCTCTTCTCTCATGACTCACCCTTCATCTCTCTTTCCTCTCCTATCGGCAATCGCCCAACCCCGCCGGCCACCAGCTTCACCACCAAAACAAGCTTACCAACTGATTTTAGTTCTCCACGATTACTTTGATAATCATGCATCATTTTGCCGATACTATGTATTGTAAACATGAAGCTATTATGTTTCAACAGATTGGTCTGCTAAAAAGCAAACGCAAATATCTTATTAAAATCCGATAATAGTCGAAATCACAAATGGAGGTCACACTTAAAAATTAAGACA
>QFDD01006376.1:0-13560 GCA_006871305.1 Vachellia collinsii | reverse complement strand
TCTAATTATCATTTTAAGCATGAATGTGAAACACATGAAAATATAAACATCCATTTTATCAGATGAGTTGTTGCCAACACTACTGCGTTGACAAAAGGATAGTATCTATTTTCCCCATACGAGCCCATGATTCCGCCTACGTTTTAACGTTGAAATCTAACGGCGGAGGTTTCTGGACGAATCTACAAACTACAATTCCAAGTGCTGAACCTTGAACGCGCTTAAAGCTAACTCATGACGTGGTTCCCACTTTAATCACCATGCTTCTGCCTGCCAGCTGTTAATTCTGCCTCCAAAGTACTCTCCATTTTCTCCACATCATCATAATCAGCATCATATATGATTTACGCGTAACAGATTTTGTTCCTGTTTTTACTCTAAAACGAATCAAACATCACAATCATGTCCACTTGTTCCTTATTCCTTATTCACATGATTATATATTATCAAACTTAATTATAACTCTCTGTCTCAAATGTGTTTTTCTTATTTATAAATTTAAACTTGAGACTTTATACTTAAACACTTGAAATCCTTTACATCTGAATCAACACCTTTGCTAGTAGTTCTTTACTGTTTTTGCTGCATGATTCATAGGCCGGCCTCCATTTCTATTTTATTTTTATTTATTTTACTATTCTAAATATATAATCTACTTAATGAATATGATTTAAACCTAGCCACATAGCCTGTGGACATTGAGATTGTGTTGATTATAACCCTGTTTGCTATAGTGTTTATCATAGCATTGAAAAAACATGTTTATATAAACTGAAACAAAACTTGTTTCTAATACTTATCACTTCATAAATCTTAAATCATGTAGGAAAAGTCACGCTTCTACTGTTAATCTAAACGGATACTGTATTAATAAAGGTGCAGGTTGGCCAATAAGTCTAATCACGGAACATATATATCTTTACTGATACAAGAACCACATTTACAAGAAAGTTCTTCCAATCAAATTTTAGGCTGAAAATTATGGGGGCAAACAAAAAGAACTACTCATTTCAACAACATTCACAGAATAAATAAGCAAATGAACCGATATTATATATGTATATATTACTCACACGCCAGTTTAGTGCCAAAGCTAGTTAGGCAAATGGCAAAAGCCTGGAAGGCTGATAAGGGCTGCCTATAATCCATGGTGAAAGTATCATCCGCAACCTTCCCAAACTGCAAGAGAACTGTTTCCTCGTCTCCTTTTCCGCTTGGTTGGCTCTGATCCACCGTGGCAACCAGCTGAAAGTTCTTCACTGAAGCCACAGTCACACGGCCATGGAAATTCAAGCACCAACACTGCAAATGCTCATGCCATCTCGGAGCTTTGTTCTTCAATATTGAGTAGCCAGGAGCGACAACATGTTCTTTATTGTTTGTCTTATCGGCATCCAGATTTTTGTCATCTGAACTTTCTACTGACAAAGGTAACGGGCACTTCAGTGTGCAAGCCATCCTTCTTGGCCCCCTTGATTTCAGAATGTTGAACTTGTATGAGACTTGTCCCACCTCAAAGTTACCAGCGGGAACTTGTGGGCTTATCTGCTTGCTGGTAAATCTACGGCTTGCCCTGCTGCTCGACGGCTTAGCACCATTATGAGGTGGCTGGCTGTCATAGATAGTGAAGTTGGTACCAAGAAAATCCGAGCTGTGAAAATGTTTCAGCAGTCAAGTGTCAACACAAGGATCAAAAGTTTTGGCCACAAATTCACAACCTTATAATCCAGACGGAGTTTAAGATTTTCAATTAGATACAGAGAACTGCAATGGCATGCTATTCTGCTGCTACAAGTAAAAGCTTCCTATGTATAAATGAAATGCAAGAGCAAAAGCACTTCCGACAAATAATTTTATAAACAAAAGAGTCACAAAAATCTGTGGTTGATGGTGAAGAGAGCTAGACTGCACTTATAAACCTAGAAATCGAAATGGACAAAATGTTATACCTTAGCTTTCCAACATAAGCATTGCTTCCTTGGGAAAAGTCCTCAGCGTCAAGTGATATGATATATTCAGTATTGGCACCACGCCTATATCTCCTAGCTGCTAAGAGAAACTTCCCTTTATCTGTGAAAGCTGGAAAGGAGAGGGAAACTGAAGCTAAATTTCGAATCAATGGCATCAGAGGCAGGGCAAAATCAAAAACAGTATTTGAAAAACAGCCATCACTAGCAGAATCATTGCTAAAAGTTTGGAAGATTCATTGTACATCAGTGAGGGAAAGTGCCTATAGTTATTGTTCAGGCTTCAGAAAAGAAAAATGAATATGGAAGATTATGAACCCATTTTTTGTCATTTATTGTTATGTTTAGGTGGAACTTGAACCACAAAAGATGAATTTATTAAATAAAGAATGTTCTATAAGTTTGACTGAACCAGGTCAACTTAGACTAAACCTAGTCAATTCAGCAGGTAGATTAATTCTGTCTGCAAACATTTAAAATATGAAAATCAAATTAAAATTCAGGCAAAGCACACGAAGTCTTCATACCTTTGGGGCTATGAAATGAAAAGAACATACAATCAAAGTAGAATGACTTAAATCATAAATTTGATAATAGATGGTGCTTCCAGATTTCAAATAGAAACATGAAAAGACTTCATTCATTCAACGTTCTACCCCATAGGATGAGCACACAGGACATTTCAACCCCAGCCATAAGGCAGAAGTCATTGGGAACCATTCATGTGTCAATTGTCAAGCAAATAGTTCTCTACCAATACTTACTTACATGGTGTAAGGGCAAGAAATAGGTAAAATGTTGAAGTCCTCTTGTTTCGCTTTATAAGACATTGGTGGGTTGAATCACGTGATCCTGGCTGCAAGCCAGAGCAATAAAAGAAGATTGTCAACTCAAAGCCACATAAGTTTAACAGCCAGGAACAAAAGATAGGGGCATCAGATGAAAGCTTGAAATAATGAAATAAGGAATCACTAAAAAATCAAATAGGGCTAAGAAATTACTACCCTTTGTTGGAAAAAAGCATTGGAAACTGACAACAATTGGATATATTTTGGAACTAAATTAACGCAGCTTCACAAGCTGCACCAGGGCAGCAATCCGAATGAAAGTTAAAAACAAAGCAGCAAGTGCAGCCAAGTTTAGGAGCAGACTCAGAATTACCACAGATCCTCACAGCTCATCTAATTCGCCAATAAACCCAATCACTTCCCAAAGAGATTGAATTTCCACGAGTCCACTTTAATTCAGCAAGCAGCAATTGAACTTCCACAACCTTGAAGCTCAATATTGATGAATGATCGACTGGTGAGTATCCAAAATTTCTAAGAATTTTAAACAAACTCCAGAATACCACCACTGCTCGAAGTGGCACACATTATTCAAGGTTCGAAACAAAGCCAAATTACAAACCATCAAACACACAGACAAGAAAATTTGAAAAAACAATGCTAATCCAGTAAAACCTCCAAAACAAAAAAGAGAATTATGAAACTAGTACCTGTTTAAGGCAAGAAGGGAAAGTAATTTTGCCGGTCTGAAAAGGGGACCGCACGATCTCACGAGTCATCTCTCTCCACCTCTTGCAGACGCCGGCACAAGCAACAACGTTTCGGCGGACGGGCCACCGCTCCTCGCTGACCTCCATCCGCCGTATAATCTCCCCAAGAAGCTCCGGCAGCATGGTAGACCACGCATTGCCGTACGCCGGCTCCTCACCGGCCTCATCCCCGTCGCCCGCACCGATCCCGTTCCGGCGGTCGTCCTCCTCCAGAGCCCCAGTTCCCCCAAAGGATCTGGAGAACTTACGAGAACGAAAGACTCTGATGAGAGACATTCGAGAGAGAAGAAGGGGTATGGTATACAGTCTCTCGTGAGAGAGAAAAAATGAGACTTGGTGAAAAGGGTAGAAGAAGGGGAACGAGGACGGCGATAACGTGACAGGTTGGTGAGAAAACGATGAGATATGTGATGGGTTTTGTCACGTATGAGAGAGAAAGGATGGCGGATGAGAGAGGAAGAGGACGGTACGTGAGAGTGAGATTGGCGAGTGTACGTAGGTGAAGAAGTAATTGGATTGTGCTGTAAAGAAGACCTGGTCTCCATTGCTTCGCAAAGTAGACAAAAACATTGTTTGGTTTCTTCCTCTTTTTTATGTTTCAAGTTTCCAACTTTACCGTCGTTAGCTGTCATTCGGCTGTAATTACCAACATCGCCAACAATTTTTTAACCATTTGTCTGCTCAAGAGCTCTAGGGCTAATGAATCTAATTCATAACTAATTTTCTCATAATTCATAAAGTTATAATTTTAAATTATATTTATAATTAATGCAATAATTTTATTTGTATTCAATATTTTTAAGATATGTAATTCTCCAAAATCTAACTCAATTAAACTTCATTCTATAAAAAAAATAAAAATAAAGGAGTGGTCGTTTTCAAATTCGTTAAAATTAATTTCTATTTATCTATCCTTTATTTATTGTTACTTTTCGCTTTCGCCATCTATTTTTGTAATTATTGCTTATAAGGAGAGCGCACCCGCATCAAATCAAATCCTAAAAAATTTTTAATTAGTATAAAAAAATCCTTGCTCTTATTAATCCCTCCCTGGACAGTTTAATTAATTGTCAGAGTATTTTGTTGTTCTTTTCTTCTTCTTTTCGGCGCTTGTTTGGGAATCGATTCCCAAAATCATTTTCACGTAAGTCGAGATAAAACTCTCTCATATACTTACCTCGGATTTTGTGAAACCAAGGTTTGAAATCTAGATTTTTTATACTCTTGTTTGCTTATCATTAACTGGCATGAAATTTGATGGGCCCTAATATTATCATTTTGAAAACAAACAAAATCTTAATTTAAAAAAAAAATCAAATACTTCCCTCATCCTAGTTATAAAACCTTCCCAACTCATCCTTATTAATAAAAAATTACACAAAATCCAATAAAATATTTTACTTGTTTTAGAACCATGCTTTATCTTTTGCTAGTCCCAGACCACTGCCCTGTTCTTTTTCTAAGAGGAAGTTATCATAAGATCAAGACGAATGAATTTAATTATGGTCATCAATTAAGTGTTTATGCTTATTTTGATTGGAGCATTAATTCATCCTTCGAGCATTTTTAAAACGAGTCTTATGAATATAACAAACATGCCTTTTTCTTCTAAGTACGTGTATCTTCCTACTAGAGCCAATTATATTAGAGATACTGTTAAGTATTCTTCCAATGAAAATTTAAATATGATTAACTACATTACGTTAGACTATCCCCTTCCGTTAAACCAAAAAATCATTGGTACATATTTGTTTAATGTTTTTTTACCAAAGCATGTATGCCCTGCTATTAGAACTGATTATATTTAAGGTACTAATTGGCATTAAATATGATAAACTACTCATTTTCATTAAATTATCATACTCTTTTAAGGGTTTATTTGTGTTGTCCTTCCAGGATCACTTTTACATAAATCAAGATAAAACTCATCTTACATATTTATCTCAAATTATGTAAAATCACTTTCTAAAAATTGATCCTAAGCAAATTCTATACATGAAGAAGGTGGAAAGTAGCGTCTAGGTTGGGCTTATGTATACAAACCACCAAACCTGGCAGGCCCCATAAATAATGGTCCTACCTAAAATCACCACACATCTTAATTTTTTAATTATTTTTCCTAGGTGTTAGCAAAAAAAAAACATTTTTCTTAGGTGTTTAGATTGATTTCTCTTTTCCCGCAAGTTTCCATAACAATTGGTATATGAGATAAATATATAAAAAATGCTAAATGTATGCAAAAATGGTAATATAACGTTGAGTCCTTAATAATCGTTTTAGCCTTTGTCTTTGTAATATTAAATCATAAGTTCTAATTCCTTAATTTTTTGTGTGGAAGATGTTAATCGCAATATATAACAAAAATCTAAATTATTTTAGCAAATTTAAAATTATAAAGATTAAAATCAAAACCAGGACAAACTAAACATTGCAATTACCATTTAAAAACCAAAGAGAATAAATAAAACTGGACTTACTTATCAACCCTCCAGAATTACGTCTATAATTAATTTTACATAAATTGAGATAAAACTCATCTAACATACTTACTTTGGATTGCGTACAATCATTTTTCAAAAACCAATCCAAACAAGAAGGGTTGTGTGCTTATGAGGGTTTAGAAAATGGAAGAGATTCATAAACAGGTAGATCATCGGTGTTATCTTGAATAAAAATGTTACATTTACCTTTTTTGTATTGTAAGCCTTCTGATATGTTATGGAAAAAAAATAATTAATAGAAAATTATGAATATAAAATCTAAAAGAATTGAAATATTTTTATTGAAAAAAATATTAATAAAATGGTATTGAGATGTTTTTAAAGAAAAATGGTCAAATGACATGTTGACATGCTTCAAATGTAAAGCTGCCACGTCGACGAACAAGGTGTCGCACTGCATGCGGCATTACCCACTCTTTCAGACACGTTAACCACTCCCCTCCGTAAATTACCTTAATGCCCTCCCCCCCGCTCCCCACTCCCCAGCGCCCATTTCCCATTTCTGGGACTCTCAAAATCATCCTTGAGTATTATCAAAGAAAATTCTTAATCTTTTTTAAGAATATAACTTCGTTTCACATTTTCACCTATATTGGTAGATTATAAACTAACGTTAAAATGTGTTTCAAAGTCTCACATTTTAAAGCTGGTTCAATTCACCAAGAGATTTTCTTAACTCTAGAACCAAACGTGAACTCAGTCGTTTTCTAAGTTCTTTCAAGACCTTCCATTACACATGGAATCTATATATATAAAAGATACATGAAAGAAGAGGAAACAATGTGACTGGTTATATAATATATACAGTGGTTAATTTATCCTCAAATTTATCTTTATCTGGTTTTATTTCTTTTTAAGTTTAAAATCAGTTTTCGATGCTTAAAGATAGAATTGTTATTAGATGATAACGATTAATATTTTAAATAAAAAAAAATCACCTTTTGATTTTGAGATGGAGCTAGCGTATCCCTAATTGCACGGTCGACGTGCAAATTTATTTTATTAAAGATTTGTCCCACCGGTTTGACCAACTGAACTTGGGCAGAAACAACGGATTCATTTCAGTTACATTTTGATTAAAAAGAAAAGGAAAGAAAGAAAAACAATTAAGAGGGAATGGAGGAATGTTGTCGTTTTGGGGGTGTCATCTGGATCGGCGACGGTCTTGATTGATTCCCCAGGAGCGGATGCCGGAGAGCAACTCGGCGGAGGCGATCAAGAAGTCGACGGCCTGATGTGGAGTGAGGAGACCCACCACGCTCTTCAGGGTTCTCAGCCTGAGATCGTCCGCCTTCCTTATGATCCTCCCCAGAGCCTCCATCTTCTCCTCCATCTCTGCCGCCCCTTCTATCAGCTCGCTCCCGCTGTCTTGCCACTCTGACAGCTCATCCGTTATCGCATTCTCTTCCTTCACCTGCAAGTCATTTCACTAAACATTTCAAACCACAAACTTAGCTCCAGATTCAACCAAGTTTAATTTACTCCTTCAACCTTCTTGAAGATATACGCTAGGAAATGCAAAATGCATGGAGAGACCGAAACTGGGGAAGAAGAGAGGGAAAATTACGGTGTCACATTGCAACTGGCTGACTCGCCGGAACTGAGAGGGGGAGAGGTCGCCGAGATCGCCGGTACGAACCCCGCGGAGGATGTCGATGATGTGGGACTCGAAGAGGACAGAGGACTCGGTGTAGACGAGGTGGAAGGCGATGGTGGGGCGCCAACCGGCGATCCAGTGGAGGGAGCGTTCCAGGGTGGTGGCCCAGGGGGAGACAAGCATTTGGAGGGGGTCCTTCTCGGAGGCGACTGACTTGGTGCGGTAGTAGTCGTCGTGGTGGGCCATCACCTTGTCGATGAGGATGAGGAGCTTGTGGTTTTCCTCCGGCGTGCCGGGTGGGCGGGTGGCGGCGGACAGCTGGTGAAGGAGGTGCTGGAGGTGGTCGAACCACGACTCGTAAAAGCCGGCGAAGGTGAAACTGCTCATTGGGGCTGTGTGGTTAACACAGGCATGCATGAGGCTCGTGACGGCGGCGGCGGCGGTGGCGGCGACTGGGTGGGTGGGTTTGTGCAGCAATTGTGAGTTGTGAAATATAACCTCGCCGAGGGCTAAGGGACTCCAGAAGATGACGCGTGTACACCTTACGTGGAAGTGTGAGGCTCCACTTCTCTTCTATCTTCCTCTGCTTAGCATCCATGTACTGTGATGTTATTTGCTCACTCATTCAGAGATATACAATTGACCATTCTATTCAAGATATTTTGTATAGCTAATTATTCAACATCACTATATATATATATATATTTTTTTTTTTTTTTTGGGGCTTAGGGGAAGGTGGAGTCATCATAAATGTGAAACATGACTCGGTTTTGTAACTCGTATGACTTAAGTTAAAAATTGTCCTTTTCTAAGATAATTAGGAAAGTAGCATTGATGTATTGACTATATGATCTGAACAAAATTTTAGCTAAAAATTTAATTCATATACTTAAAATATAGATAAAAAGAAAAAAAAATTGAAAGAAAATCATGGATCACAATATAGACAGTGCTAAATATTTTTCAAAATGGGTCTAAAGTAATTGTAATAGACAAGTAATGATAGTTTAAAGGGCAATTTGAGCGGATATGCTACAAGTTTATTTTTATTCATTCAATATTTTTCTACACATGTTTTGGGATTTAAATATTAAAAGGATTAGGGAATTTTTTTGAAAACCTTAAAATTGTTATTCTTGTTCTTTCTTTGTTTTTTTTTTGGGTGGGGTATTATGCTTTGGGTGGCACCTTATGATATTTGAGAAGTTAGAAATGGTAAACATTTTGTCTGACGAAATTTCACAATCCATGAGATCCTTTTATATCGCTTCATGCTTCATATAACCTGGTCAGGAGACAGCTCTATCATTAAGGCAATGGAATTGTTGAGTACCTTTTTCATCATAATTTTAAACATTAATTCACTACGTTATTAATTTCTACTGCTAGATTCAACTTTTATTGGCTCTATTGAGTTTCATTGAAGAAGTGTTTGTTTGTTTCTGTCCTTAAAACAAGCCCACTATTCAGCAGAAAGAATGTATTTTCAATCTGTGAGGATACAGATTGAGTGATTATCGCAACGTTAGGGAGCACAGTCTGAGAAATCTCTGAACAGGCAAGTCCAAATAAACACAAGCTCATGGGAGATTACCATTCTCCTGTTTTTACTATATATACTCAATGACCATTCAAAACTAATGTATGCTTGTCCTCAGCCAGAATCATACTCCTCCCAAAAGCCTAATGGCTAGTTCCAAAGTTTACTGCCCATTTAACACACAATGAATGAAATGAAAAATGTTTCAGCAGTGACGCGCCTTCGAAGTTCAAATCATTGTTAGGAGAATATGTTTCCTGAAAGATCTTTCTCGTACCTATTCCCGTTTTCTTCTCACAAAGTCCCAAAGGACTTTTCTGCATGCCGAATGGAAAATATTAGCTCCCCAAATCCTCCATTGGCGCTCAAGAAGTGGTGGGGGGGGGGGGGGGCTTGCTTTTGCGTTCAATGAATTGCATCGATGACCCCAAAAACATTTCAGATAAAAAATTTCCAGACAAGTAGCTTGATTCTTGAAAACGTGATCCTTAATTCTTGAAAACCAAAGCATCTAGCTTGAATATTGATGCTTAATATATAGTTGGGAAACACAAGTGTGAGAATTAGAATTGAAGTGATACACTCATTGCTCAGATCCTCAGAATGCCTAAACAAAATCTCTCACTAACTTCTTGAGTGTGTAGATCTGAATCTCCAAAACCTAACCTTACTTGCCGGCTTTGTCCGCGGCGATGGCTCCCGATGAATCATCTGACATATCCTTCATCTGCTGTTGCATCAGCGTCCTTTGCTCCATACTCCGTGTCTTGTTGATAGCAACCGCGCAAATGACTGAAACATTAAACAAAGATGCCACTATAACGATTAGATTCAATCAGATACACAAAAAAGCGAACAGAGAGAGAGAGAAATAGTCGGGAATTGGGTTACATCCGACGCCGACGAAACAAAGAAGACGGAGCAGTTTCGGTCCGGGAGGACCCGCCACCTCTTCTCCGGTCATTTCTCGGCCGAAAATCGCTTCCCAACTTCTCACGATCAAGTTCTCTCCCCTTGCTATTACGATCCTCACTCCTTGGTGATTAATAATGATGGCATAAAATACGAGATTCTGTGTTTCACAAAAATTGCAATTTTTTTTAATAGAGTGATTTTTTTTTTTTACTGAAAAGGAATTATATTAACAAAATATACGGAGTACAAGACACAACCAATTATGCAACAGTGTCAATTGAATGGATAAGAGCACTAGCATTTGTGGTGTAATTAACAAAAGTACAGACAGAGATGATAATGGTTTTAGGGTAAGCAGATTTATTCTGAAATATGTTCTTGTTTCTATTATCCTAAAGCTTCCAGCAAAGTGTACTGAAAAATAGTCTCCAATGGGTTACCTTGCAACACGGATTGAGATTCCACGGTAGCCATTTATGTAACAGCATGTTGAAGAAAACCTACAAACGGTGAGGGGGGATCACTTTGAGCCAACAATTAGTTGCAGTAGGACAGAGTCTAAGGATGTGATCTAGATCTTCCAGCGTTGCATTACATAGTTCGCAATGTCCATATGTTGCCATTCCTCTTTTAATGCGTTTAGTATTAGAAATGAGTTTTCCCTTCACATCTAGCCAGAGAAAGGTCCTAACTCTTTGCATGCCGAGCCATTGCCAAATCCACTTCGAATGCTGAACTGGCTCTTGCCATTCATAATAGTACTTTGCTTGATATGCAGAAGCTACAGTGAAAGTGCTGTTGGATGTAAGGTTCCAATAGCAAGAGTTCATAGATCCCAAAGTTATGGGAGGTGGATGTTTGGCTATTTGCATATTGACAATTGTGGGAAAGAGATGCTAAAAGAGATCCCATGACCACAAGCCTGTTACATCAACATAATCTTTAAGTGGATTTTGCTAATCTTCATCTTTGATATCTACAAATGCTAAATGCTTCAAAGGGCCTATGTCACCTAACCATGCATCAGACCAAAATCTAATAGTTTGACCATCACCGGATTGCCAAGATATATGTAACTCTGCATCTGCCCAAACTTTGGATATACTACGCCAAATATGAGAAGCAAATCTAGATTTTGATCCAAATTTAGAGGCATGAGACCAATTATACTTTGCCCTCAAGACTTTAACCCACAGCCTGTCTGGTTGATTAACAAGCTGAAATGCTAGCTTGGCTAAAAAGGCAAAATTTTGTCCCTTCAATGCCATGAGACCCACCCCCCCATATGATGTTGGTTGGCACATGTCCTTCCAGTTGACTAGGCTAGTCTTGTGTTGGGTGGTGGTGGAGCCCCAAATAAATCCCCTAAACAGCTTGTCAATGACCTTAGTACAAGATGCAAGTAGTTGTGTGATTTGCATTGTGTCTCGAAAGTCGTTAGCATCAGAGATGAGAAGACTGAAGAGATATCTCCAGGAATAGTCTTGCCTTTGTTAAGCAGCGTGTCTCGAAAGGAGGTGGGTTGTTGTGGTGGACCAATAACAGTGAATGCATCTGCAGGTGGTGGGGCCTCTTGAAAGTCATGTTCTATATAAACAATTCCCTCCGAAGAGGAAGCTTGCCCAGTCAATAGCATAGTAGCATCTTGTTCATGATGTTGAGAGCGGATTTTTACCTTCTTGGTAGATCGATTATCTTCATGATGTGGAGGCGATGCCTCCTTCTCAAAGAGCGTGAGTTGCAGAGAGCATTCCATTATTTTCGTTATAGAGTGAATTATTTTATAAAGAAGAACTGAATTAATTGGTCAAATAGATCAATTCATTCACTTGGATACATCATAGATATAAACTAAATTCAGTAAATCGTCAAGAGACTCAGAAAAGTTTCAATAATTTTCATCAACTTAAGCAGCGCATCGGACGTGATATATATATAAAAAAAACAATTCCACAAAATTATGTGTATATACAATTTTTCTCGTCCTTACTAACTAATAATTGCATTGATTTTAAAATACGGGAAATATCTTTTATTATTGCAATTATTCTTTTCCCCCCACTATTCAATTATTCTTTACTTTCTGTGTTCATATCATTTGATCACACATAGCAGAAAAAACTACTCCGAAAGCCCACCCATTTGGACACTTGGACCCTCGATATATCAAACTTGATTTTCTTTTTTTTTTTTGGACAAATTTTTAACCATAAATGAAGAGCCAGGGTTATTTACTTGAGGTTTATCATACCCACCTAATTGTTTTGACATATTCGTCCCATCATGAATGTGCAAAGTATACGTTATTGACAACAGTTCCCAGCCTTTTGGACTCTTTTGGTGTAATTAAGAGTATCTCTTCAAATTATTTCAAAACTCTGAAATCAACCTCTAGCGAAATGAAAGTATTAGGATTAAAACTTTTTCGATAAGCATGTTCTGTAAGATTTGAATTTGTCTCATGATCATTATAGATAAGATCAGTTAACATCTCTATCAAATCATCAATAACTTGTTCATATTCAATTTTTAACTAAGATTTGAATTTGTGTCACGATCTTTATAAATGAGACGATTAACATCTCTATCAAATCATCAATAGCTTGTTGGTATTTGATTCTTAACCTTCTAAGTTTATAACCAACTTTACTAACACCAATAAACCCAATTGATTACTGTTTATCAATGAAGAATATTGCGAGGCCTTCTTTAATTTTTGCGTGCAGAATATGATTTTAAATTTACCTAAACCTTTGGCTATGTATAATTGCGTGCTCACTGCTCTACCTCATTATCCATGCATTCCAATATAAAACTTGTTTTAAAAGTATACATCCGATTATGCTCTTTCGTATAAGAATGGTATTGGCATCATTGAATAATGTCATATTATGATAAATTATCTTATCAAAGTTGCTTTTTGATATATAGATCAATAGTGCAATTATTGTCTCCCCGTGAATTTACAAGCGTTAACGAACAAGTAGACTATAAATAAAAATTGATCTAGTTGGTAAGGAATTGAATCACAGGCTACAAAATCATGAGTTCAAATCTTACTGTCGATGTGAGAACCTTAATGGTAGGCATTCTATAAGTATCTTTATAAGCGTTTTTCAAATCTGAACATATACTTGATCCTGAAAGGTCATCATGATTTAATTTATCTAAACATTTTTTTTTTCTAAGGGTTTCTAAGGAATACAAATAACCTCTGGGTTTTTTCAGATTTGGCAAGCATCTAGAATGAAGGTTCTAAACCTACTAGGTTTATAATTAAAATTAGAATTAGGATGTGTTCTCCTTTTCATTGTCATACTAAAACATTGAATAGTGATAATAAAAGGACAGGACATAGGGTGGCATTTGAGCCAGGCGGAGAGAGGCAGGTGGTTTGGTATTTGGTTGATGGTTTTTGGGCGTGATAATGCCCTTTTACCACATCCAAGAGAGACACTACATTATATATATATATATATATA
>QFDD01006375.1:0-12891 GCA_006871305.1 Vachellia collinsii | reverse complement strand
CGTTTTCATATATGAATCAATTCCTTCCTTTCCATATTTGCCACAAAATCATTGCAATTAATTCCTTTTGCCACTCAGAAAGAGATAACTCAGTAAAACACCAATTTATCCAGCTGTGAATATCAAAACTAGCTTCATTGTCAAAATGGAAAGAAAATAAACTCCCAAACCACACCCTTTAGGCCCAGGGGCAGAAACAGAACAAATGATTGGAAGATTCAGGCTTACTTTTACATAAAAGGCATAGATCAGTTTCGCAAATTTTCCTCTTGTTCAACAAATCAAAAGTCGGAAGAGCATTGGATAAGAGCCTCCACAAGAACATTTTAACCTTGTGAGGAGCATTGAGTTTCCATACTTGCTTCCAAACTTTTTGCATGATATTCGTAGAGGAACTTGACCCCAAAAGAGGTCCAAAAATGGATGATAACTTAGCAAGTTTATATCCCTCCTTAACAGAATATATACCTTTTCCTCCTCCCGCCCAAATCCACTTATCATCCCAGTTATTGATAGCCACAGGTATGTTCCTAATTGCTTGAAGTTCAAAATCTTCTAACCATCCCTCAAGTATAGTAAGGTCCCATCCATGTGGATGCCTCAATTATGCTACCGATAAAGACAAGAAAGATTCATGTGGACATAGGGATAGTAATTTCTTACCAGGAATATCCGCAATCCAGGGGTCAGTCCAAATCTTTGTATTTCTTCCATTGCCTATGCTTGCCAATATGTTTCCTTCCAGAATTTTGTGTCCTTCAAGGATACTGCTCCAAGTCCAAGAAGCTCTGCTACCTTGTTTTGCCTCAAGGAATCCACACTTGGGAAAATATTTAGCCTTCAACACTTTCACCTATAGCTGATCCGGTTCCTTGTTCACTATATATAGATTGTTTGTGCAAATTTCTGGTAAATATGCTTTCTAAAGGAAGTTCGGGGAATCAATAGTATAAGATGAAAATAGCAGTGTAGTCTCTGATGCAAAGATTTACCATTCCCCTCCGGGAGAGTTCCGCGGAGGATAGTTCTCCGACGCCATTCCTCAACCAAGAGTCGTGGGGGTGAAGAAGAGGTGCAGACCCTGGTCCACCGTACGCGGGCAAGCACCGCGGTCCGTCCATCCCCCGCTCAGCCTTGTCTCTCAGAGGCTAAGTTTCAGATCCTGCTCAGCAACTATCCTTCCCTTCATCGATTGAGGCGAGGATCCCCCGTGCTGAGGAAACTGCGAGCACGCCCGTCCAAGGGTGGATGAGCCTGTTCATTGAGGTCTTCCAGTATGGGGTGTGTGTGCCCCTACCCCCTCTTATTACTAACTTGTGCAGGTATGCCGATATGGTCCCCGCTCAACTTATGCCCAACGTCTGGCGCATAATCATGTCTCTCGAGGCCTTTGCCGGCCTGAGAGGGGACATACGGTTCTCCGTCTCTGACCTCCTCGCGGTCTACTACCTGGCCAAAAAGAAGGATGGCTTCTTTACTCTAACCCCCCGTCTTGGCTTGTCTCCCTTGATCTCCGGCGAGCAAATCAATGACAGGGGTTGGTCTAAACGGTGGGTCTTTGTAGAGTCCCATCAGATTGTTGCTGCCGATGCCCCCGTCCACTCCTCCTGGAACTTTGAGGGTAAGCGTTTGTGTACATACTTTGCAGGCTTTCTTGCTAAAAACGTTGATAAAAATGCTTTGTTGTTCTTGCAGCCTCCCCTAGTAAAGACAAACTCAGGGAAGCCAACGAAGAGAGCCTCCGAGCAATCTTGGGGGCCTCCAAAGGTGACAAAGATTTCTGCCTCCTCTTGAATCTCACCGACTCCCCCCATGGTACGTGCATACTACCCTTGCTCGTTGTTCTTGGAGTTAGTCGGCGTCAATGCCTAATGATCAAGTAACTTTTCTTTTGACAGTACACGTGGCCATGAAGAACAAAGCCACTCCCTCCAAAGGGAGGATGATGCCGGCCTTGAGCGCCAAGGAAATCAAAGCTCATCTTCATCCCGTGGAGATGAGGCCGAAGGCAACGGCTCCTACTGTTGGTGTCATCGCCCCCACCTCTGCTGGCGTCATTGATTTGTCAATGTCTACTCCCTTATCACTGGTCCGAGCCTTTACTCCCCGTGCTTCCCCTGCTAAGACGGTTGCCTGCGAGGGCAAGGCCGTCCAAGACCCTCAGAGAGAGAAGGTAGCTGAGCCCTCCAAGAGGATGAGGGTCGAAGGTGAGGGTGTGATTGTGCCCTCGGATGTCACAGGGCCTTCCTTGCTGCCTGCTCTCAGGTATGAGTCTGGTGGCATTCTCATGTTCCACCCCCAGCCGTTTGAAGCTTATCGGCACATGATGTTGGTTGGGGGCTGTGGCCAGGCCGTAAGAGATACCTTCATCCGGCTGTCGCAGGTAACTTACATCTTTGTCTTCATTCATTCTCCCTTCTTTGTATCGTCTCTTTGTCTCCCTTTTTACTCATGTTTGTTGGTTCCGTGATAGGGCTTATTGAGCGTCGCCATCCTTGGCCAAGAGCTTGTCGTGATGGACAAGCGTTTGGCCAAGGTAGAGGGAGAAAAGGACTACCACCTCCAGGAGGCAGCCGCCAAGGAAAAGGAGCTTAAGCGTGTCCGGGGTATGATGCGTGATCAAAGGGACGTTGCGACGACTGCCGACGAGAGGACGTAGCGTACCAAAGACGAGGCTGCGGAGCTTCAGAGGATGCTGGCCAGTGTGAGGCTCAACCGCAATGTCCTGAACGTAGAGGTCTCAACCCTGAGGGAGGACGTCCGTGCCGTGGAGACAGAAGCATATATGCGGGCAAGGACGCAAGCTCTTTAGGAGCACACAGTAGAGATGTCAAATCGGTGGGACCTCGCTGGGACCATCGACCTGTACGAGGCCACCTGTGGACGCACCTTCAAGCCTGACCCTTTCCATGGCACAGACGGGTCATCCGAGGCAGGACCTGGGGGAGGAACGAGGGCGACGAAAGCTGGCACCAGAGGGGAGACATCAGCCCAGGGAGGTGCGACGGGAGCTGCAGCAGCGGGGGGCGATGCTAACATGATGGAGGTTGGGGGGCCTAACTCTCTTAAGATTTTCTTCCACGTGTGGGGTATGTTTTTGGCCGTGTGTGGCCGTTTTCTTGAACTTACAGCTCTTGGTGGGCGCGAATATTAAGGGGTCCAAGGTGGCCCTGTGAAATATTTTTTGTCAATGCATATGCCAGGCCATCGTGCCTGCTTCTTTTACTTGTGTTGTCGTTGCATTATGTTACCGTTCTATCAATAGGTCGCGGTTGACTAGTTTGACGGTCTTAGAGATCAAACAGTCGTGGTTAGACTTTCTTTGTTTGCCAATGACGTAAGTTTATTTAGGCAGACATTGGCTTGTGGTCGCCACAGTGTTGGGTCGTCGCTGAGACCATGTGACTTTTGTTGTGTAGTTAAGGCAAGAGATTGTCAGTTGCCATAAACTTGGCTCACACGGCCGTCAAGGCCTTAGGGAATTAACTGAATAATACAAACTTTATTGAGTGGGGTCAAGGACCCAAGTGGTACAAGTGTTGCGTCGTAGCCAATTACAAGAAAGGGAGATGATGTTGCAGTCTGATCCCTAAGTACATAGACGGCGTGAAAGCCTAAATAACAGAAGTTAATAAGAAGGCCTGGATGACTGAGGGGAAGTAAGTATCCCCATGCGTAAATGAACAAGGAGTGAGACTAGCGTCCATCATCAAATAGGAGTGAGGTAGAGCTGCTTCTTTTTCTATGGATGCGTCAAAGTCAAGGCCAGGTTAAGCCGTAATGACTTGTCATTTGCCAGTAGGGGGTGGCATCTGAGCCGTAGTTTGGCTATGTTGTGGTTACCTGACTTTTCCATTGACAGGAGGAGAAGGGCCCATTAGTTGGTATGGCCTGTTGAGCCTCTGTTTGACGATGAACTCATCGAGGTCGTCGCCTGCGTCGTGCCATGATCAGTCTTGAGCAGCCGCGTCAAAGTGGTAATTTCCCAATGCGCGTAACTTGTTCGATGCTTATGCTCTGTAAGGTCGAATCAGTTGCTTCTGTAAGGCGAACAGCAGAAGTGGGCGTCTTTCCTGTCATGGTTAAGGCTAAAAGCAAGAGATAGATAACAAAAGAAAGTTAGTGATCCTTGACGTCAGATACCACACTGTGAACTGGGGTGATACTATTGGCTCCCCACGGTCAGCGCCAAAATGTTTGTGCAAATTTCTGGGAAATATGCTTTCGAAAGGAAGTTCGAGGAACCAACAGTATAAGATGAAAATAGCAGTGCAGTCTCTAATGCAAAGATGAAAAGGGGGTATCAAGACGGCTAGGCCAATGACTTTTATTAATGTTCAGAAGTAGTGTACAGCTAGCAACGAAGGGAGAAAGATTAGAAGAAGAAGATCAAGAGTTGTTCTTAGTGATCAGATGTGTGTTCTTTTACAGATTAGCAAAATAAATAGGTTCCCTCCTGATTTGCTAGTCGTTGTACAGTTAGGGTATTGCTCCATGGATCTAGACAGCGTGGTTGCTGAATCCGTGGATCCAAACCGTCTGGTTCGACATTCATGGAGGTCATGGGGTGGTCGTGGACCAGGAGACGAACGTTGGTGTCGCTGGGAGTAGATGGTCACTCACGCTGGTTGCAGGGGTGAGGCCTTTGGCAAGTCTCGGTCACAGGGACTATTGCTGGGCCTCGTACTGAACTGTCGTTACCTACTGGGATGAGGTCTGAATGAGTCCAAAGTCATTTTTTGAACATACACATGTAATTTTAGGAGGTTATGCAAATCATTTAAATTTATAACTTTAATGTTTTTAAAAATTGTGACAAACATTTAAAAATATATTTAATCAAGTTTATATTTATTTAAAGAATTAATCATTTTTCAATCAAGTTTTTTTTACGTCTGAATAAATTAAATTACTTAAGGTTATATCCAAATATAATAAAGATATTAAACAATTATTTATAAAATAAAATTAGAAAATTTGAAGTTTTCAATATAATTTTTCTCTAATTTAGGTATTAGGTCTAATGAATGGTAAATTGGTAAATAAAATTTGTTTTAATACAAATATTAATCAAAAAGACATCTTTTTAGCATATTCTTAATAAATTTAACGGTTTGGACATAAATGTATATTTTCAAAATAGATAAAAATTCCATTTAATGAAGGCAAAATGTAAGGGAGTTCCAAGTATTTTACTCATTATTTTTTATACCATAAGATAAGATAGAGTAAAACACTTCAACCACCTTTTAGTTTTTCCTTAATTACATAGATCTCCTAACTATTTTGAAAACATAAATTTTAATTCAAGGCATTAATACCATTAAAGAATATTCTTAAAAAAACTCAAGAAGTATATTTTTTAATTAAAGACCATATCAGAATAAATCTTATATACCAATTTACCCCACATTATACTGAATTTTTAATTTATATTTTAAATATTAATATTAATTAAGCATCGATTTAATGTTTTTACTAAACTTTGACAAAATTTAGTTAATTTTTATGTAAAAATTTAAGTAATTTCTTCCATCAAACATGTGTTTTATCAAATACATTTAAAATCTTTTAAATATCACATGTTAATGCAAGGATCTCAAAATTATATCATTTTATGATTTTATAATTTAATTATAAACCGGATTAAGTTCTTTATATCATTTAATTATTTATTAAATAAAAAATAAAATTAGAAAATTTGAAGTCTTCAATACAATTTTCCTCTAATTTAGGTATTAGGTATAATGAATGTTAAAGTGGTAAATAAAATTTGTTTTAATACAAATATTAATGAAAAAGACATCTTTTTAGCATATTCTTAACAAATTTAACGGTTTGGACATAAATGTATATTTTCAAAATAGAAAAAAATTCCATTTAATTAAGGCAAAATGTAAGGGATTCCAAGTATTTTACTCATTATTTTTTGTACTATAAGATAAGATAGAGTAAAACACTTCAACCATCTTTTAGTTTTTCCTTAATTACATAGATCTCCTAACTATTTTGAAAACATAAATTTTAATTCAAGGCATTAATACCATTAAAGAATATTCTTAAAAACTCAAGGAGTATATTTTTTTAATTAAAGACCATGGCAGAATAAAACTTATTTGCCAATTTACCCCACATTATACTGAATTTTTAATTCATATTTTAAATATTAATATTAGTTAATCATTGATTTAATATTTTTACTAAACTATGATAAAATTTAATTAATTTTTATGCAAAAACTCAACAATATTAAAAAATTTGAGTAATTTCTTCCATCAAACGAGTGTTTTATCAATTACATTCAAAATCTTTTACATATCACATGTTAATGTAACGGTCTCAAAATTATATCATTTTCTGATTTAATTATAAACCGGATTAAATTTTTTATATTTATTATTTCAAATTCTCTAATTACACAAACTGTATATCCTAATTTTAAAATATTATTAATTACTTTAAATTTATATGAAAAATAGGATACATAATCATTTATAATTGAAGAACTTGATATAATATATAAAAAATCCGAGCTAAGTTTTCTCCCATTTTAAAATGAAATTGAAATTAAAAAATAATAAAATTTAAATTATCTAAACAACCTCGATAAAAAAAAGTGTACCCAACACACCATTAAAAGATGTGCAAGGAATCCATTCATCCGATGCAACATACAGAGTCTTGCAAAAATTTCAGGTGAGTTTACAGATTCCACAAAGAAGCAAGAATTTAACTGCGCTAAAAGGTAAAAACTAGAAAGTGTTATTTCTTTGATAAGAATTTCCTGAGATGTCGTGAACAAAACATTAAGGCTGCTTCAGTGCTACTTCTCAATGGTCAAGCTCTACTCAACCACAGCCAATAAATCACTTGCTTTACAGAAGCAGTGCTTTGCATCAGTCCCCAAATCCACCTGACATTATCACACCTCAAGTATTAGTAACCATTCATGAACAATGACAGGAGAAGCCAGGATACTAAGGTCTGTTGTTTCTGTTTTCTCATTTTCAAAGCTGTTGTTAAAAAACTAGTGTTAAATAAGAAAAAACGAAAAAAAATATGTTTCGGTAATTGTTTTAAAAAACTTCATTTAAAAGACCAGAGGTTGAAGTTTTAATGATAACTTAGATCCTTAAATGGAGAAAAAGCTATTGAGCAGAAAGTAAAAGGTTTTCCAATTTTCCCATACAAAAACTACGAAATGTAATAACAGGGGGAAAAAAACCAAGTGAGCTATGCCACTCACCTCATAAGCATTTATGTCTGAGAATAAAACCTGCAAAGGAATATTCATTAGCCACATCAAAAATCATACTGCTACCCAAAATTCCTCCCCTTATTCTGAGGAAGAAATCTAAAATATGCAATCATTGGTAACTTTACACAATCTGACAAAAAATTAATGAAAATCATGAAAAAAAATGATTGGCCCATATAAATATGCAAGGAGTCTTGCTTTTCCCACAATTTAACTGTTCAACTTAAACCAACAATCTAGAGGAACCTTTTTAAAAGATAAAAAATAAAAACGGGAAGCCAGTACAATTAATTAGTACGAGGTCTTACATAACCACTCTATCATCAACAATCACCTTAGAAACACAAGGGGTGTATCATCATAGGCACAGAAATCAATGACATTTACATGGGCTAATCCAATAATCCAGCCATCACAGTTTATATAAAAATTGGATCCTACAAATAACCAATTGGATGGACCAATAATGTGATAATTATTGTACTACATGGATAATTACATCATAATAATGAAAAGCTAACCTTCTTGCCAGCATCTACTTCTTGAACCTCTGCACCAACAGAAATAATCTGAAAATATACGAAGAAAATTAGCAAATTATGAAGACCATCAAAAACAAATTTATCAAAGAGAGCAGTTTTTTGCGCTTAGAAAACAGCAGGGTTCTCAGTCTGCTTACTTCTCCCATTAGATATCGCTCAAACTTGACAGCTGACTTTGGCAACAAAACTCCACCAGTAGTTTTCTGCAGCAAAGTACAATCATAAATTAGGTACAGAACATGGCAATGGTTTTTAATATGTCAAATGGAAAAAAACAAAAATCATATGAACACTAGGCCACACCAACAATGGGAACGATATCAAGGCCAATTAACGATATCACAGATGATCTAGCAATTCATTCACAAATAATACATTAGTCACTATAATATAGACAATAGACATTATGACATTCGTTTACAATTGGATACAACATCAGTTCATACAGATACATAGCCAAAATAATGTGCATTTCAAAACCTATAACTATTCTATAATTCTATAACAAATACCAAATATTATTATTTTAGCTAAAGATCTCGAATGTAAAATCATAAAGTTTCTTAGTAGGTTACAGAATGCTGGGCCTAACTTCTTGTTCTATAATTATATTATTGAATTACAATACAATCGTAATTCAGCTAAACGATTAAATCCTAGAATATTTACAATTACATCTAGAATCAAATGTGAATATTAATCGTTTAGCCGTATAATGAGATGTGCATACAAGGCAAAAAAATCACTAATGAAAAGAAAAGTTCCAGGAATATAATTCTATCTGCAAGGAACTCCTCATCAGTGTCAATTTTTTTAAAAAAGGGAAAAAACAAAACAAAAACAGAACCTTTATCAGATTCACAGTGCACTACTTGAAATGAGAAACTTTGCTCAAACCATAAGATCATACAAACAAAAGAAACATATGATAACTGAATCTGTGTATAGCTATATGAATTTGGAAAGTGATATCTGTAAACTCCCATATTCATTTTGAATATGATCAGTGATCAATCCCATTCAAAATTTATACATTACAACAAGCACGTCAGGCTTACCTTCAAGATAAATATAACAGGTTGAAAGCAAGCTGAATGGGAAAAGATCTATCTTATTAAGCACCACTGAAATATTCGGACTTCAGCACTAAATCTTTATGAGTAATTTCTATAAATTGTATTTGCCACTTGGACGTCAAACTAACAATTGAAAACAATCAACCTTAACGACATCAAAGTCATACATCAAATACTAAGAGAAGTCTATGTCATACTTGTTCGAGCTCATCCAAACGAACAAGAACTCTGTCAGCCTGTGGAACCACCTGAAACCCACATTCATAGTGCAAAGTCAAAAACAAACATTCAAACAATTACGAATAAAAACGTTACGGGTGTAAGCACACAACAAGCAAAATAGCCAAAAATTACATAAAAACCTTTGTGGGTTCCCATTTCTTCACAATTGCGTTAACCCTCAATGAGTTCTTCCTTAACCCTTCAAAATTAAAGGAAAAAATGACCAGAAACTAAATTAGGAAGGTGAAGAATTTGAAGAGCGGAAATGGAAGTAAGACAGAGGTATAAGTACCTGCAAGTCTGCGGTCAGAGGAAGGGAAGGTAGCCTTGGGCGGGCAAAGAAATGGTTTTGGGAGAGTGAGAAAGGAGGACGCCATGGATAAGAAGCGAGAGTAAGAAGAGAAGTGAGACAGAAACCGAGGCAGCGATGAGGATGCAAGGAAGACGTCCCAAGGCTTAAACCCTTTTTCGTACACGATTGGTCCTTTCTAGAGACTTCGCGAGTTTATCTCATGATCACAGATCGCGCAGTCCCCCTAGCCGCATCTAATTACATTTAGATTGTACCAATTTAATATTTTAAAACTTTACATTTTTCTAAAAAAAAATTATTTCAGTTGAATAGAAAATAAAAATAATCTCTCAACAATTATCTTTTTAAAAAAATAATTTTTTATTTAAAAAATTACTATTTAAAAAAATCAAATATGAATTTAGACGATTCAAATCTGATTTATTCTCCCTTCTAAACATTAAATGATTAGCAAAATAATCAAGTCCGTCCCACTAGTTAGCATTCTTTGTGTACTTAGATATAATTAATTAAAAAGATTAAAATATGTTAAAAATAATAAATAGGTAAAAAAATATAATTGTTGTAAATATTTTATATGTAAATGTACATACACCCTATAACCTCCTCATAAATGGTTTTTATGGAGGTTTTTATGGTTAATACCGTTATATTTACTTTTATTTCTTTATAACCATATGTTTATACTTTCATGATTGATACCTATAAATAAAGATAATATGTATGGTATTGGTACCTAAAATCATAAATGTACGGGAAATTATCATTTACTTTCCATTCCAATTTATTGTCTTATCATGCTTTCTATACTACAGCTTTTCCATTTGATAACACATTATCAACACTAGCTTGCTCCTTTGGCAAAAAAAAAAAAAAAGAAATAAAAAAATAAAATAAAAACACTAGCTTGCTCCTAATCTTTAAGGTGTAAGCTCTATGAACGAAGGTTTGGGTATAAGCTCTCTATAAATGAATATGTTCCCGCAGCATGTAATATCTATTAACTTCCCTCTATACAATTATCCCTTCCATCCATTATCATATGCAATTTTAATTTTCTATACATTTATTATATATTATGTCGTTCTTTTGTAGTATATATTTTGTTGTTCTTTTTATACATTTAAATTTTGTTATTAAATTTAATTTTATTATTTTTATTATTTGTTGTTATACTTTTGGTATTTATTCTATTATTTATTTTACGTTGTTATTTTGATTTTGTTATTATCTCATATTATACTGTCTTATATTGATCGTTTCCTACATTATTTTACTTTTCTAGTTTTACATTCTTGGTTATTCCATATTTTTTTTGTTTTCTTTTATTTCGTTTTCTATTACCATATTATTTTCGTTCTTTTATTATCTTTTACTTTTTATTATTATTTATTTTTATCTTCTATCCTCTTGTTATTTATTTTTATTTTGTTATATTTTATTATTATGTTGTTTATCATTATGTTCACAACACTATAACTAATATCCATATCTATATCTATATGATTTATGTTTTTTGTTTATATTTATCTATCTATCTATTTCATTTACATACATTATTTGCATTGATACATGAGAATATTATATATAATTATATAGTGTAATTTATGTATGCGTTTATTTGTTGCAAGCCTAAACTTGAATATTACAAGTAGTCTGAAAAGAAACTACATGGCAAGTTGCTACATTCCATTCTGAACAGCTCCAAACAGTCAATGGGTGGATTAAATAGAACCATTGTTGATTGATTTGCTGAGCCATCCTGGCTAAGTAGACAGCACATTTCAGTCCTTCCCTGAATGAATGGGAAACCTCCAAGTTCCAATCTATGAAGATGAATGATCTCACCTGATTAATCACTGTATACAATAGATGGTCTAGTCCGCATTCTACCAACATTAAGGTGGAGAGTTCAAGAGAATCTGTGTATAGCTTGATTTGAGAAAATCTTAGTAGTCTATGTAATTCCAACCCCTTGTAAATTGCATGGATTTCCGCAGTAGTTGGAATCATATATCCTAACTTCTGTTGAAATTCAAGAATCTAGGTGGCTTTGGTGTCTCTGATGACTCCTCCGCAAGTGGATTGGCCTCCATTCAAGTACGATCCATCAAAGCTTTATTCTTGCGAATGGGGTCTTTAATACCCAAAACCCCCTCTAGACTTGTTTCTTTTCAAAATATCCCAGGCTATGAGGTGCACTTTCTTGCTTTCTGAATCATGAGTCCAGAAGAAATTTCTGCTAAACTTCTCAATCATCGATAACACACCCTTGGAAATCAACATGGTTTGCATTTGATAATATGAGATCTGTCACATCCTGAAATTTTATGCTTAGAATATGATTGACTTTAGGATGGCAAAAGGCTAGAAAAATAATCTAATTATAAATGACACAACTTTTGATGTCAAACTTGACTAAGGGTAAAATTGTAATTTTCAAAATATTATGTAACTTTGGGTAATTTATGAAAAATACCATGATGTCCTTGAAAATTCTTAGAAATTCATAGAAAATAGAGAAAATTCCATTGATTAGTATGATGGGCTCAAATGCTGAAATTATGGTGAAAAAATTATTATTCAATTTTAAAGTATTTATAAGAATTTCAATTATTACAGTAAATTAACCAGAATAAATATCTATAGATATGATTCTGGCCTAGCAAAATTTGGAGAATGCCTTTGTATTTAGAGAAAGATTATGGAGCTAACAGAACAATTAAGGAACTCTCAGAAGAATTTTGAGAAGAATAAGATCTATTGTAAGAAATTGATTTAATTTCTTCCTGAAAATAATTAGGAAATAGAGTAAATTCTAGTAAAGGTTATATGGATGAGAAAAAGGAATATAGGCTATGTTATATTAATTAGTGCAAAAATTTATGAAGGGTTACAATTCAAATTTTTGAGAAAAATCATTAGGACAATACACCGTGGACTGATAATTAGTAAAATTGTCTGTAACTCCTGGAGATTGCACTACCTCAGTTTCTTGGCATTTGTACCTTGCTTGGAGGAGAAGCCACCTACTTTTGCATTAAATAAAGGAGAGCGAAATATCTTGAAGCAACCAATGAGAGCTTGACACATATGTAATGTAATTTTAAGACTTGTCAAGGGTAAAATGGGAAATGTGCTTTATACATTGCCTATAAATGCCCCGTCCCACATGTAGTAATTGGCAAGCATAAGGAAACAAGGGGAAACTTTTGCCAAAATTTTCTAGAGAGAGAGAGAGAGAACAAGGAGCTTGATCAAGTAACATAAGGCAAGCACATATCTGATCAAGGATTCTTCTAGCCATGATTAGGAGTTGTTTAGAGTGTGTTTTGTTGCTTAAAAGTTCAAGTTCTTCCTTGGTATGCTTGCTGGTCGAAAATCCCAAAAGGAAAGGAAAAATGAAATTAATGTTAGATTATGATTATAAGCATGATTATGGTAAATTAATGGTTGTTTATTGATACCAAATGCATTATA
>QFDD01006374.1:0-12044 GCA_006871305.1 Vachellia collinsii | reverse complement strand
GTGGGACCCTCACGCGTGACGGAGTAAAATATTAGATAAGGGGCTGAGTCAAACTGGTAGAGACCACTCCTAGAGAATCACTGATGAGGTTTAAGGTGATTTGAATCAACCTGGT
Organism: Vachellia collinsii; assembly: GCA_006871305.1. NCBI lineage: Eukaryota > Viridiplantae > Streptophyta > Magnoliopsida > Fabales > Fabaceae > Vachellia > Vachellia collinsii. The sequence goes on along the minus strand of QFDD01006374.1, from coordinate 11,929 downwards.
TGTAATTTTTTTTTTGAGTGAAAAGGAATGTATTAATAGCAAAACATGTACAATGGAAGCAAGAGTAGGTAGCTAAGCTGCCGTATCAATGGACCTAAGGAGGTCGGCAGCTTGCACCATGTGGTTAACAAGAGAAAATACAGAGAATAAAAGGTTTTCCGAAGTTAAAGATACATTAGTAAATAAGCGTTTATTTTGAGCATCCCAAGTTTCCAACAAAGGGTACCAAAAAGGAGGCGCCTCTAGGAGGTTCTGTGCCTGGGATTGAGATTCATAATGAGCCATTCAGGGAAGTGCATGTTGAAGAAAGTTGGGCATTACTATTAAGGGACTATTGTTAGCCAACATTGGTGAGCAATAGTGCATCGACGGAGAACATGATCAAGATCTTCCGTTCCAGTTTGGCAGAGCTCGCATTCTATATCTGTCATCATACCTCACCTGCGATGTTCAACATTCGTGAGAATGTGCCTCTTGCCATTCTTCACTGCTAGCCAAAGAAAGCATCGAATACGTTGAAGGCCTGGCCATTGCCAAATCCAAGTCCAACGCTTGTCCTGTGTGGGCCAAGTTAGATCCTGTGTCTCTTGGTAGGTAGAGGAAACCGAGAAGTACCTAGATGGAGTATGATTCCAAAAGCAGGAGTCCACCATGTTTGTGGCAAGGGGGGATTAGTGGCAACAATTTGAAAGTTTATCTCATTTGGGAGCAAATGATGAAACTCCGACCATTCCCATCGGCCTGCTTCATCAACATACCAACAAAGTAGCTTATTGAGGTCATTGTTAGAGACATCAGCAAAGGTGAGATGCTTAAGAGGTCCCATGTCTCCTACCCAGCTGTCGCTCCAGAATCTGATGGTGTTACCATCTCCAACTTTCCATGCAAAGTTTAAGCTTGCTTAAGGCCAAGCATTAACTATACTTCGCCAAGTGTGAGAGGCAACTTTGGTCTTGAATTCATAGTTGTTGTCTGGCCCCCAATTATATTTGGCCTTCAAGATTTGAACCCAGAGGTAATGTGGCTTGCTTATGAGGTGGAAGGCTAACTTGGCAAGGAAAGCGTGGTTTTGGCCTGACATCTTCTTTAGGCCACCTCCCCCATGCTGGGTTGGTAAGCACATATCATCCCAATGGATTAAGCTTGTCTTCCTAGTGTTTTCATCCCCCCTAAATAAAACGGCAGACTAAGCTTTCTAACGTGTGGCAAATAGATGTTGGAAGCTTAGACGTTTGCATGGCATAGTATGGAATGGTGTTGAGAATAGACCATGCAAGGGTGATTCGGCCTGCTAAGGAAAGGGATCGAGCCTGCTATCCTGAGAGTTTTTGCTTGACTTTGTCAATCAGGTAACCATAAGTGTCCTTGGTAACTCGAGAATGAAGCAATGGAACGCCAAGATATTTTCCAAAATTATCCGTCCTTTGGAACTGTAAAAAGCGACAAATATAATCTGCATGCTGGTTGGGGATATTTCGAGAGAAGTGGATTCTCGATTTGGATCGGTTAACCACTTGCCCTGATGACTCACAGAAATCAGATAGAACTTTTTTGATGAGGCTAAGCTGCGAAGGGGAAGTACCACTAAAGAGGATAAGATCATCCGCGAAGAAAAGGTGCGAGAGGGGGGGACCTTGCCGACCTAGTTTGATTGTCTCCCATTGATTACTTTGGGCGAGTTGGGTGATTGTCTGAGATAGATGCTCCATACATAGGATAAAAAGGTAAGGCGAAAGCGGATCCCCTTGCCTTATACCTCTGGTTGGGACAAAAGGCTGTGATGGTTTCCCATTGAGTATAACTTGCATGCTGGAGGACGTGATGCACTGCATGATCAAGCCAGTAATTCTGGGAAGAAGCCCAGCATCTACAAGAGTGTCTTTGATGAATGACCAGCTTAATTTATCAAAGGCCTTCTCTAAATCCACTTTGATTGCTATCCATCCTTTCCTACCTTGCTTCCTTCGCATTGAATGAATTACCTCCTGGGTGATGATAATGTTATCTGTGATGTTTCGACCCTTGATGAAGCTTGACTGGTATGGTAAGATTAGGTGATCCATAAGAGGCCTGAGCCTGTTTGCAATGAGCTTGGTAACTAGCTTGTAGGCAACTGAGCAAAGACTAATTGGCCTGTATTCTTTGATTGCGTTGGGGTGATCAACTTTGGGGATCAATGTGATCAAGGTGTGGTTGAGGCTCGGTTCAAGGGATCCACCATCAAACAGGGACTTAGTCAACTGAAAAAGAGAGGGCCCAACAGTCTCCCATTGGCTTTGGAAGAAGAGAGCATGCAACCCGTCTGCACCTGGGGCTTTGAGAGGTTTCATTTCAAAAAGGGCCTGCTTGACTTCTTCCATAGAGGGGTCAGAGTTCAAAGAAGTCTAGGAGGAGGGAGGGAGGATAGGAAACATACCTCGAGTTAGGTAAGGAGCTGTGGGAGTAGCAGGATCCGTGTAAAGGGTGATGAAGAACTCTCTAACTAGCTTTTCCAAGCCTTCCCTATCAGAGATCCAAATGCCTCTGTCATCTTTAAGAGTAAGGATGCGATTTTTGGAGTGCCTGATCCTACCTTTGGTATGATAATAGGATGTATTCCTATCTCCCAGATTAATCCAATTAGACCGAGATTTGTGCAACCCTAAAAGTTCTTCTTGGAGGCATGTAGTCTCAAACTCTTTGCGAAGATCAGTGATAAGATTATGGAGGAAGTGGGAGTATGGTCGATCTTCTAACGCTTTCTCTGCTCCTGTAAGACGGGCTATGAGTATTTTTTTCCGAACACCAATTTGACCGAAAACGTCCCTGTTCCATGCCTGTGCTGCCTTCGTGAAGCCTTCAATATTTTGGGGGAGAGATTTAGACGGATCCTAATTACTCTGTACTAGCTGAGGGAACGTGGGGTGGGTTCGCCATGAGTCTAGAAACCTGAAAGAAGATGGTGTACGGGGTGGATTGAGGCCGAGGGTGAGTTTGAGAGGCCTATGATCAGATTGGGACTTGGGTAGGTGATAAACTGTTGTGTTGGGCAATCTGTTAGCCCAATGATGGTTGATAAGAACCCTATCAAACTGTTCTAAAGAGAGGCCCCTTTGCCAAGTGAACTATGGCCCATAAAATCCCAAGTCAATGAGAGAACAACTGTTAACAAAATGATGGAAGGCGGGGCATCCTCGTCGACAAAGACCAGTACTTGCTCTTCTTTCATGAGAGTATAATACGGCATTAAAGTCACCAGCAATGGCCCAGGGCTCATGGGTAGTGAGGGCTATTTCACTTAACTCTGACCAGAGCTGTGTTCTAATACCCGGATTAGGACTCACATAAATTGCCGTGAACAAAAGGGCTTCATCATGTTGAGGGAGATGGACACGAGTGTGAATAAAATGCCAGTGATGTGAGAGGACCTCAATTTTGACGTGTTTGGACCATAATAGCCAAATACCACTAGAGTATCCATAAGCTTCCACTCTGTAAGAATTTTTGAAGCCTAGCTTATTGATAACTTTATCAACAGTCCTGCTAGAAATTCTCGGTTCAACAAGTACCAAGATTTGAATTCCATGTTGTTTGATTAAGGATTTAAGCACAGAGTGAAATTCACTCTTAACCGCACCTTGGCAATTCCATATTAAGGGAACCATAGGAAAATTCTTGGGGGATATGTAGCACTCCATGGTGGGGCGCTCATCATGGTCCTCTTCCGAGAATGTGTCATCTGACAGATCTTCCTCGTCTGAGTTAATCCCATCTAGAGTTTTGGATATTCTTCTCAATACTGCATCTGCTAGTGCAGGCTCAGTTATTCGATCTTTGGGCTTGCGACTGTTGAGACTGAGGCCTGTATGAATTTTGACTCCCATGTGGGGGGAGGAACGATTGAGTGGTTTTGGCCCCAGGTTCTCTTTAGTTTTTGCAGGAGTTTGGGCTAGCTTTGGGTTGGGTCGAGCAGGGGATGAGGTTTTTGGGTTGGCTGTTTCTTTTGTGGTTGCTTTGGGGTTAGGGAGTGAGACAATAGTATTTTTGTTGGGGTCTAGGTAAGAGCTCACTGTGGATGCTTTATAGGCCTTGCTAGAGAAAATTGTGTCAGAAGGGCTAGTTGTGTTTGTCTTTTTTTGCGACATGGTGATCAAAGGGGTGTGCCCTTTGATGTCTTTTGATGGTTACACATTTTTGGGCTGTTTAGGTGTGACTTTTGAGGGGACGGGTGGTGGTACGAGGCCAGGGTTGACATTGTTAAGGGCTTGGGTTGGTGGGGCAGGGCTAGTATCAGGACAAGCATCTGCATGGCGTAGGAGATCAAATCTTATGCTGTTGTTAGCATATTTAAGGAAACCTGGTTCTATCGGATTTTTTGCTTCTCTGACAGCTCGCCTTCTTGTGGAGGGTGCGAGCATCCATTCACCGTAAGGATTAGCCTCGTCAACTTCATCAGTGTTTGGAGCACGCGCCACCTGTTCAGAGCTCTGACTAGTGGTGGCCGATGGACAAACGTTTTCTAAAGTGGTCTGCATTTTTGAAGGGCAGGTTTCGGTAAGGTGGCCATATCGGCCACAATGATAGAAGATTGTGGGTAGCCCCTCGTATTCTACCAAAAGCGCTTTCCCATCAACTACTATCTTCGACGTCAGGGGGTTCGAGAGGTCCAAGATGACTGCCATTCTAGCGAATTTCCCTCTAGCTCCAGATTCAGTATTATAGTCTATCTTGATGACTTGACCCAGGACTTGTCCAATATCTCGGATGATATTCTTTTTATAGTACTTAGTGGGTTGGCCAGGGATGTGGATCCATGCAATTACCTAGGAAATGGCATGATTTGTTGGGGAGAAGTTCGGCGTCCAAGGGTGGACGGTGAGGTAGTGGCCTGCGATAACCCACGGTCCACCTGTGAGGACAGCCTTGAAGTCAGAAGCATTGGATAGGGTCGCAATGAAGCAGCCACCTTCAAGGTCGGATAGTTTAAACGGACTTGAGAACTTCCAGAGGCGGAGCAGGTGATCTTGAAGTCGTTGATAACCAATAGGGCGCCCAAGGAGCTTCAATATGACCGAGTATTTCATGCTATCTTCTAGAACTTGATGAACTCTGGGTGAGAACCAAATGGAAGGAAATAATCCCTCCCTGCTGATCTGGATATCTCCCTCATCAAGGTTAATATCCTCGTCCTCGCGTGCTTCACTGGCTCAATTCAAGAGTGTGTCTTGGAAGGATGGGATGCTCCTTGGTGAGGGTTCCTTGTCAGAGTCATCAGAATGTAGCAACTGGGGGGGGGTTCGACTTCATCATCATTCATTGCTTCTTCATCCTCTGTCTCCGGTGCTGGTTCTGTGACGTCCATGTCTTCATCATAATTTTATGGCAAGGCAGCGCGTATCTTGACCTTTTTTGTCGATCTGTTATCATCGGGATGAATCGGAGATTCATCTTTCTCTATTAGCTTGAGAACGAGAGAGCGTTCCATCTTTTTTCTTTCTCTTGTGCACTCGTCTCATCAACCTGGTTGTAATTCTGGCAATGTTATGAACATTATTGCCACTCCTGGTTTCTATTTTCCATTCTCATTTTTATTCCCAACCATTGAAATTCAATATTTTGTACTGTACCAAACAGGGTTGTAGTTGCTCGACACCCTGCTGGTGGTTGTGAATTAGTTTGTTTGATGTCACAAATTTAGCTCTTTCGGAATGATTGAATCACTGTGAGTCCCAATACTTAACGCAATAAATAATAAGTAAAACTTAATGCAACAAACATTTTTTTATCTCACAAGACATTATGGTATTTATTTGTTTAAATTAACTTATTTTAAGTGATGTTCCAAAATGAAGTAAAGACATAAGAGGAGGGAAGTGGAATTTTTGAGGTGGTAGAAAGAAAAATGGTAAACTAGTAAATATAACTCTGATTTTATTTCTTACGTGCATCCAATACTCTAATCTTGTTTGGGGTCCATTTCCCCCTCTTATTTTTAATTTGGTGCAATTTCTTCCCTCTCCTAACTTTTAGTCAATTCTTTTAGGGAAATTAATATTTTAACTATCAACTTTTAGCTTACTTATAATTCAGTCATTTAAACTATTTTATGAAATCAAATTAATAAAAAATGAGCTTCCAAATCATCTCAACAATTTTTTATGAGAATTCCAGAAATTAAATTTATTTACAATATTTTATCTATTTAGAATAAAAATGGCTATATATTCTTTTAAAGCTAGTTTAAAATCAGAAGAATGAAAATTTTTTACTATATCAGAATTTTATAGAAACAACGTCAATAGGATAATTTGAAAAGAAACAAATGCTAAAAAAATAGAAATGTATTATACATTTAAAACCAAGTTTAAGTCTGTAATTAGATCCCACATTAAAGGTCAGACCATCAAAGGAGTACATGAATTTTTTTTTTTTTTTTTGCTTTATTTCCATCACAAACTTACAGTGGAGCTAAGCTAGTTTGAAAAAAAAATAAGATTTAAAAAATGTAACTAGTCATATTTTTATAAATATTTAGTATTCTTTCTAGACCATTTGCATATACGTATGATTTAAGTGACGCTTTTTGGATCGGTTTTTACAGAAGATCTGGAAAGTCGTGGGGGGGGGGGAAGGCTTATGATACCAGCGGGCCGAGAAGGTAAAAAAACTAACTATTTTATTTAACTAATGTAGAATTGTATGATTCCACAGTGTGCGCGATTCCAGCTGGCAAGTGGCCCTCCCCCATAAAATAAAAATTCCATCTTGCCCCTTATTGGCTATTGCATTTTCTTATTCGACGGCTCAGATCTCGACCCTCAACACACTCTTCTCCAATCACTTATCATCTGTTGAATATGCTTTGATCGAAGGAAGGGCTTTTATTCAGCTGCAGATCTGGAGAGCTTATCCAAGACAACGAAGAGAAGGAGAAAGAAGAGGAAAGTGAGTTTGAGTCTCTTTTTCAGGCTCTTATAGATCAGATCCATATTTACTCATGGAACCATCTTCGGCCATTTGGGAAGCGACAAAGTGTTTCTGTGGTTTTCTCAACAACAAAGCTGCTTATGTTTACAACTTAGAAGATAATCTGGAGTTGCTACAAAGCAAAAGGGAAAAGCTTGAAGCGATGAAGAAAGATGTTGAAGCAAATATTGAAGAACAAGAAAATGCCAGAGATATGCAAAAGTCTCATCAAGTCACCCATTGGCTGGGAAAAATCGACACCATTCAACAGGTACTACGCTTTGTATATTTATTATGGGATTTTTAATTTAACTTAATTTAATAGCACATTAATTACATGAATTACATAAGTATATATATAATACTCTCCCCAGTTTTGTATCCTTTCTGTTGATTTGTGTCTGAGATACTACGCATCTTTATGCTTATACTCTTTGATTAGCTAATTAACTTTCTTACAATTTTACTATTTAATTTATGAATTAATTTCAGAGTTTACTAGTTACAGTTAAAAACTTTTCATTATGAAATTCAAAATATATCAGATTAGTTAGATATTCCAGATTTTTTTTTATATAACTTATTCACTTAATTGAGATATAACAGGTAATTTTAAATTGATTAAATTTTTAAACGGTACAACACGTGATATTTGTCATTACATTTTTAAATTGATTTCATAGTTCAATAATTACAGGCCATTTCAGGAATTAGGCTATTAATACCCGGCCCCTTCAGTGTTATATACTTTCAAGTAATTATGCCTGAGATTTGCTACGCGTCCTTTTCGTTATACTCTTCAATATATGACTTTTAAACTCCTATTGTTTAACCTGGCAAAAAAAAAAACTCCTATTGTTTAAATTTTTAGATTAATTTCAGATTAGTTGCAGGGGAAAAAACTTTCATGAGAAGATTCAAAATATTTGAAATAAATCATATTAGTTAGGTCTTATTGTATGGGAACTGTAGTTAATAAATAAAATATATTATTTCAACTTATATTTTATGTTTTCTTAACCATGGTCATGTTTCATATTAACAAATGAAGCATGCTTATTCTTGTCTTCTAGTATGTAATTACATGCTTTCACGTGCTGGTGAGTTCAAGATATCTTACGTCCGTACACTCAAATTTGATTTACAAGTGCAGAATGATGACAATGTGAAGCTAATTAACAATATTATATTCACAGGAAATAAAAGATATTCAAGATCGTGGAACTAAACAAATCCAAAACAAATGCCTTAGTCAATGTTGTCCAAAGAATTGCATGTCAAGCTACAAGTTAGGAAAGGAAGTTGCCAAGATTCTAAGGAATGTAAATGACCTAGAGACTGAAGGGGAAGGGTTTTGTAAAGATTCTAAACTTGCCCTCAAGATTCTGCATAAGCCTAATGAGGTGCCTTGTGGTGAGACAGTGGGCTTAGATTTAATGTTTGATAAGGTATGGAGAAGTATTGAAGAAAGAAATGTTGGTATTATTGGCTTATATGGGATGGGCGGAGTGGGAAAGACAACCTTGTTAAAGAAAATTAAGGATGAACTTGGGAAGAGATCAGATTTTTACATTAAGTGGTTGGTCATTTCCAAAAGTCCCAACTTGGATAGTGTTATGGACAACATCAGAAAATCGGTAGGGATTGAAGATGACCTTTGGAATCGTTGCAGTAACCAAGATGAAAAATCTGCAAAGATTTATGAAGTCTTGAAAGAGAAGAAATTTGTTCTGTTATTGGATGATATATGGGAGAGATTGGACTTGGAAAAGGTGGGTGTGCCACATCCAAAACAAACTAATTTTCAATCCAAAGTGTTATTCACAACTCGATTTGAGGATGTGTGTGCAAAAATGAACGCTCATAGAAAATTTAAAGTTCAAATTTTAACAGAGAGAGATGCGCTGGAGCTATTTTGTATGAAAGTTGGCAAGGAGACTCTAACATGTAATCCTATCATTCCAAAGATAGCAGAGGAGATGGCTAAAGAGTGTAAAGGGCTCCCGCTTGCGTTAAATGTGGTAGGAAGTGCTATGGCTGGTGTTCAGAGTGTAGAAGCATGGGAATACTCTAGGAAAAACTTAACAAGTTCTTCTTGGACAGCTTCAGATTGGGAGTCAAAGGTGGTTTTTGTCCTCAAGTTTAGTTATGACCGACTACCTGATGAAACACACAAGAAATGTTTCTTATATTGTGCATTATACCCAGAGGATTATGAGATTCGAGCATACAATCTCATTGATAAATGGATAGGGGAAGGATTTCTTTATAGTGATAGGATGAGAAGTGTAAATGATATGCGTAGCCATGGTGGGTCCATAATTGAAAAGTTGAAGCTTTCATGTTTGTTAGAAAGTGTTGAAGATGATATAATTTTGGATCGCTCAATTAAAATGCATGATGTGATCCGTGAAATGGCACTATGGATAGCACGTGATGAAGATAGGAACATAAATAAGGTCATATTACTAGAAGATGCATCGTTAACGTCTCAAGCTAATGTTGAAAGCTGGGAAATGGTTGAAAGGATTTCAATCATGAATGGTGCTAAACTACGTTTACAAAAAGCAGCTTGCACGAATCTCAAAACATTATTGAGCTTTCATAATTGTCCTGAAGGAGGCAGTTTAGAAAATATCCAATACGCAAGGCGCTTAAAAGTCTTGCAACTACAGTATGGGTGCCCCGCAAGAATAGGTGGCTTAAAGAGTTTGGAATATTTGTCGCTGGTGGTATGGGATTTGAAAAACATTTCAATAGTGAAGAATTTGAAAAACTTGAAGGTTTTTTATTTGTTGATAGAAGGTAAGGCTAACGCTCCATTAGGAATAATATCAAAGCTTCAACAATTAAAAGTTTTTACATTTAGCAACATTAAACATCGTGAAGAACGCGGAGATGCGAGAGCGGAGGAAAAATTTCTGCTGGAGTTGGAGAGCTCACAGAACTTAGAGGAACTGTGGATACAAATAAAAACTGAGAGTGGCCTCAACCAAATATTTAAATCGGCCAAGTTACAAAGTTGCTTATATGGCCTTAAGATTTACAAAGTTCACGCCTCAATTAACATGCCATTATTATTGGCAACCATGTCAAAAATGAAGCACCTGCAACATCTTGCCTTCCATGGACTAGATGATAAGATGGATCTTTCCGTTTGTGACACATGTTGCTTATCCATGCTTCAAACTGTTGAAATTTGGAATGGCCAACGAATACATCATTTGAATTGGTTGAAGTACGCTCCACTGCTTCAAAAACTTCTTGTTGGAAATTGCACCTCAATAAAACAAGTGATAAAGGAAGATGGGAAAGATGTGGATTCTATATTCTCTTCTCTTGTAGTGCTTGAATTGACCCTTTTGCCAGCTCTTAGTAGCATTCATGAGACAGCCTTGTCTTTCCCTTCCCTCAAATCCATCCGAGTGCGGGCTTGTCCAAATCTAAATAAGTTACCTTTTGATTCCGACTCTACCAAGACAAAGTTGAAGCTTATCAGTGGACCTCAAGAGTGGTGGGATAACTTGAAGTGGGATGACCCAGCCACTAAAACCATTTTTCAGTCAAGATTTCAAGAATACAAATAGTAAGTACAACTTTCTCTCAAAGGTAATTAAAGGCATTATTGTTGTTCTAGTATTTTTATTATCAGTATTTTTAATTATAACTTATAAATAATCACTTGTATATTGTTGCTGATTTATTTCATCATGGTAGATATATTTTGGATGGGCATGGTTTTCTTCATTTTAAATAGCCTGGTACAATATTCTTCACCTTTATTTAGTTTCGTACTTTAATTGGCTATTTTAAATCCATGCATCTATATATACACTGATTTTTTTTTTTTGCCAGATTATCCCCTTTGCTACAATTATATCCCCCTGTTCCCATTGCCCTTTGGCCTCTCTGTTCCCCCAGCGCCCTCATCCTTGGCTCATCGCCTGAACGAGGTCGGACGCGGCTTGTTTTACGCGGGGTCTACTGTTTTGGATGAGTCGGGGTCATTGCTGAGCAGACTGAGATTCATAAGTAGGGATGTGAATGAGTTGAAGGCGTTTGGGGAAATTAGGCGAGGAAGAGAGGGATTCAGTGTAGGCATCGACGACGGCAACGCCCGGTGCCTTGATGACAAAGACGGTAATGGTGAATCGGTGGTCGTGGTTGATGAGAAGCTTGGCGAACTTGACGGTGGAGATGATGTGACCCATGCCGGGAGCAGGAACGAACACTAGCCTTGAGTTCTCCATCGTGAGTGAACTGAATAATGGTGAATGTAGAGTTGCCTGGGTGTGACCTTGAGTGAACACGACCCAAGTCAGAAAGGGATTGGAATTCTAACTTGCTTTTATAATCTGCCTGGGTGTGACCAACTCATTTGCGCCCTCATTTGTCTCAGTTTCTTGAGGCTGCTGCCAGGCAGCTGGTATGTTGGTACCTAGTATAACTTTTAACTTGTAGAGTTGCATGTATACAACCTTCTGTTGATTTATCACGCATGTTGTATAGGAAAATTCTAAGGTAAAGGAAGCTGTTTCGGTAGCAAACAATGCATGCTGGGCTATTAGAGAATTAGTAGTTAAGGTATGTCAATGCTAAATTTTGCATTCTGTTCATCCTGGGTATAACCATGTGGCTGCTAGAACTTCATTGACATTGCTGGAACTTTATTTCCTGTTATTGAAATTTCAATAAATTGTGGCTGCAAAAACTAAATAATTTGTAGCACTATTATGTTATATATAATTTCTAACGGTTACATTTCATATTTCGATTACAGGTTCATCAAGAGATTTCTCCCATTGTTTTGCCAGTTATATCATGTCTGGTCCCAGTTCTTCAGCATGATGAGGTTACTGTCTAATTACACACTTCAATAGTTCAATTAGACTCATGTTTTATTGCTCACTGTCTTGCTGTTTGTTAGGGAATCAACAAGTCACTTCTAGAAAATAGTGCAATAAAACTGGGAAGACTTGCATGG
>QFDD01006373.1:0-14773 GCA_006871305.1 Vachellia collinsii | reverse complement strand
TTTTTTTTTCCTTGTATCAAAACAAAATTATTTTTTTCCCTTCTCGAAGTTTACAATTTAAGAAGAAAGGAATATTAAATTTATAACCTTCCTGGTTACAACTCACAAGCCAGTCCACAAAGTAGAATATTTCCAAGGATAAAGCTTGTTATATGCAACCAAGAAGCATCTTTTTCTTTTTCAACAGTTGCCCGGTTACAGGCGCCGCCGCGCCGGAAGATGACACTTTTCACCGCCGGCTGAGATTCCCAAAAAGCCATAAAGGCCAAAAGGTATCACGATACTTTACAACAGTAATTAAGTTTCTCGAGCCAAAGGTGGCAACTGGCAATGATATTATTTTTTTTTTTTGCACCTAAAATCTCCACCAAACAATACATTTCTCAACCACAATACGACACGTGTCAGTTCGTTTCCCACTTGTAGGGCTAGGGTCAGCGCGCACGTCCTTTGAGCGGGAGCACCTCTGTCTCGTCCTATGCTTCCTTCGTTTCTTCCCCAAACTTTTTGGCATAAAAAATAGACAAACGCAGAGTTATCATCATTTCACAATAACACTATTTCATGATACTAATAAATAAATATAATTACTCGTATAACAATAAACTTCATTCTCTTTCTCGGTCCAAAGAAAATTTCTCTGCTTCTGAGGTGGTGGTAACTCACGAGTTTATGATCAATTGCTCCTTCAAAACCCTAGCTGCAGCCGCCGCCGCCTCTTGTTCGTCCAGAATATGCATCTCATCTGTAAGTGTTTGTGTTGTATTGATCAATGCTACCTTGAAATGTCTTATTCGTGTAACAGTGACGCGATGACTTTTGGTTCACCGCATTGAATTCTATCAGGATATGAAATTTTCATTGGCAATTCAATTCTTGGAGCTTCCATCCAATTTCTTCATATTGTTTGTTTGTATTTTGTTGAAATTGATGTGGGGATTCGCTATGAATCGTGAAGTTTCCATTTTCTCTCCCTGTCTCTCTTATTTTTTTCAGCAATTTGCGCTTACTTGTAAATTCCTTTTCTGTTCTTGTCCATTTTTTAAATTTTACTCCTAAAATGTTCCCATGCGCTGTTGAAGATTCCACTGTTCATGGATCATGACCATCTTCGAAGTTCAATTGCGGTCCAATGAAATTTGAAAGCTTCAGCTCGCGTTAGCCTAGGCGAGAAATAGTTTCTTCTCAATCATCGATGGGTGAAGAGGGACAGCGCATTAGCGGTGTTTCAGCTGGACTAGCAGTTATATTGAACGGGGAGGACGGTAAAGAAAATTTGCCTAAAACTCGAGTTTTATCTTGCTGTGATGAATCAAGTCATGAGTCCGTGGAGCGAACCCTTGAATACGTGTTTGGCCTCCCCAATAGATCACTCAGTCCATTGACTGGCCCAGTTGATAGCAATATAATTTGCTCTATCATTAGGAACAATTTCTCTAGATTTAATGCTAAATTGGGTGACTCATTTTGCGAAAGAGATGGAATTTGTATTATTGAGAATCGTTCTGGACGTAAGGTTGTTGGCCTAGATGAATACAGTATCTGTGGGGACATAAGAATCATCAAGCCACCATTGCTTATAGAGAGCTTGGCAATGTTTAGTAGTGCTAGGGCCAATGCTTGCGTTCGGAAAGGAAAATGGATGTATGAGGTTTTGTTAGAAACTTCTGGTATACAGCAGCTTGGTTGGGCCACTCTCTCTTGCCCTTTTACTGAACATCAAGGTGTTGGTGATGGTGAAGATTCATATGCATATGATGGTAGAAGAGTTAGCAAGTGGAATAAGGAAGATGAAACATATGGTCAGTCATGGGTTGTTGGTGATGTCATAGGATGTTGCATAGATCTTGACCGTGATGAAATACTTTTCTTCAGGAATGGTAATTCACTTGGGGTGGCATTCCATGGAATTCGAAAAATGGGGCCTGGTTCTGGTTACTACCCAGCAGTTTCTCTTTCTCAAGGGGAAAGATGTGAGTTAAACTTTGGGGTTCGTCCCTTCAAGTATCCAATCAAAGGTTATCTTCCTCTTCAAGCTCCTCCTTCAAAGTGCTATTTTGTCACCAATTTGCTACAGTGTTGGTCAAGGCTTTTGAGCATGCATTCTATGGACAGGAACGAGCATTCTTTAGTTCAGAAATTGAGAAGGATGAAGAGGTTTGATTCATTAGAAGAGTTTTTTCATCCTGTTTCTCATGCAACATGTGAGGAGCTTTTCTCTGTACTTGAAGCGGATGCTGGTAACCTAGAGTATATGGCTTGGGGTCCACTGCTGTCTTTCATGTTTGAGGTGTTTGGATTACATGCACTACATGATTATTCAAGCTTGGATAAAGTTGTGGACGCACTTCTAGAATTTCAAGGATCACATGTCCTGTTTGAACACATCATAAATGCCCTTTCATTTGGTTGCAAAACTGCATCATTAGTTTTAACGGACTGCCCTTACTCTGGATCATATTCTTACCTTTCTTTACTCTGTCATCTGTTAAGACGAGAAGAACTTATGGTTCTTTGGTGGAAGTCACCAGATTTTGAATTCTTGTTTGAAGGCTTTTTGTCTCAAAAGAGTCCAAGCAAACATGACCTTGAGTCTTTGATGCCAACTGTTTGGTGGCCTGGTTCATGCGAAGATGCATCTCATGAAGGTAATATGGCGTTGACAACCACAGCTATGTCTGAAGCAATCAACAAGGTTAGATTTTCTCATTGAAATAGCTTTATTTTAGTTAATATTTTAATTGAATATCTTTTCCTTTACTGTCTCCTGACTCTTAGTTTGAAACTTTGAAAATGCGGTGAGCAAACTAAGGATAACCAAGGAAAAGTTTGGATACATAAACAATTTTATTTTTGAATTGTTGCCTGACATATTAAGATTAATCTATATGTTATGATTAATGGAAAATGTGAAAAAGTTGACATTCATTGAGAAACATGCAATGGGATTGCTTTGATCTTCTGTGCTTACCTGGATTGATGGAGTTAGGATTGCTTTTCTTGACATCTGGTGATGTGCTATCTTTGTTGGTGTTTCTAACCTTATGTACGTCAAGGTAGGCAGACAAATTGGTTCTGTCATGCATGCATGAAGCTAAACAACTATGAGAAAAATTAGTTAATTTTACTATTGACAATGAAGCTAACAAATTTCTTCATAAAAATTCTGCTTGGCAAAGACAAATCATGTAATATAATTAATGCTTGTAAGTGCTTATTTGTAGGAATTCCTATGTCAATAAATGGCTGGATTGGGCAAAATGGATCTATACGGTTATCTGATATTATTTTTATAATTATGAAGTCACTTTCACTTTTATTTAACAATATCTTTTCGTTAATAGTTCCATCTGGTTTGGATCTGACTGGGAATTGGGGGCTATGGCTCATGATAAATCGTATGCTGTAAAAATATTATTAAGGAAGATGAAATATTGACACAATAACATAGATTGTATTTTTCTTTTTGTTCCCCTGCCATATGTTTCTTTATTTTCCTCAGAATATACCTTTTCTGTAAACAGATTGAGGAGAAACATAGGGACCTTTGTCGCCTTGTGATTCAATTCATACCACCGACATTGCCTCCCCAGTTACCTGGGGCAGTGTTTAGGGCATTCTTACATAGTCTTCTATTGAAGAACAGGGGAGCTGATCGAAATGTCCCACCTCCTGGTGTTTCAAATAACTCCGTCCTTGTTTCAGTTTATACAGTTGTGCTCCATTTTCTATCTGAAGGATTTGGCTTGGGTGACATCTGTGGTTGGTTGAAGAGCTGCAAATCTGATGGCTCAGATGTTGGTTTTCTTCATAAAGGCGGTCAACAAAGTTTTCCTGTAGGATTGTTCCTAAAAAGTGATCCACACAGGACTGATATTTCCAGGCTTGGGGGTTCTTATACTCATTTATTCAAACTTCACCCTGCAATTGATCATGAAACTGAAGTAGTTCGGTGGGATGAAGGATGCATGGATGATGAAGAATGCAGAGTAACTCATACATCGAGGCAGAAGCCCTGCTGCTGTTCAAGTTATGATGCTGATTTTACTAGAAGCTCAAAGCCAATCAAGCACTTGGCCAAAGGTTCTCGTGCCCATTGCAGCTCTATTCCAGAAAGGCCAGCTCATGTCACTGCAGAATGTAGTGACCGGAGTTTGGATGATGAGATAACAGATAAGCCTAGCACTAGCAATCAATCTGAACCTGAGTATAATTATCGCCATGTGCAGCATATGAAGAGTGTACTGAAGGAGAGTAATATTTCTACAGCTATGCTTCAGGAAGAGGAACTACTTGATGTGTTACTGTGGTTATATAATGTTGGTCTTACTACAAATTTTAAGCAGGTGAATTTACATGATGTTGGAAAAATTTGTTTTTAGATTATACCATTTATCAAATTTATGTGTCATTGGACTTCATAACTGAAATTTCTCTTAAGTTTTAGTTGTAAGGGTCTTGCATTTATCATGCCTTAACTTTTTCTGTTGAGGAGGAAAATTTTAGGACTTATTATTGGGTGCATCGGTTATATTTCCCTTTGGCTCATGTCCAAAGTAACTAGGTATATCTTGCTGATCGTTAATTTCTTCATTTTATATGGGTTAATGCCGAAGATTTCTTTGTCAACTGGAATTGAATTAGTTTCTCAATTGAGCTCTTAAATTTACGCTTTCATAAATTCTATCTCCTTGATTTTGTCCCAAATATAACATTAAACAATGTGTGCTGATTTCTTAATGTTGAGAGGGGGAGCTTGGGGTAGAATTTTATTTTCTGGAGGTCATCTTGGTATTGAATGTGAAATGTTAATCTGATTTTGTAGGCATCATACTACCTAACTCATCAGTCACAGTCAATCTCCCTCCTTGAAGAAGCTGATAAACAAATTAGAGATAGAGCTTGCAGTGAGCAATTGAAGAAACTGAAAGAAGCTCGTAATGAATATCGGGAGGAGGTTATAGATTGTGTTAGACATTGTGCTTGGTAATATGATCATACTGAGAACCACTCAACTCATTCTTGCATTATCTGTTTTCTCCCCTTCCTTTTTATTCTTTTAAACTATCTGCTCCAGACAGCATTAGCTTGACCATTTTCTGAAGTAACGGTTAATCATAGTCTATGCAATTTGTGTTCATTTGCTCTTATTGTTAACCACTCTAATAACTTGCAATTTGACAAGTTGATGACCCTTGTGACAACTAGTTGTTGACCTTTGCCCCCTTTTGGAAGCGCATTTACAATTAATAATCTGTCTTGCTTTTCTCCTTCTTGCAAGTTGCAGTTTCCTTTATTGTGCATCCACTTTGAATAGATAGCTCCACTGGTCAGGTTATCTATTATTTCAGTCTGGTTTAGTCTTTGTAGTTTTAGCCCTTGTCAAGGGCGAATGCTCATTACCCTGACTTAGATATTGCGAGGCAAGGAGAGTTTCATGAAATTGTCACCAGGATAATATATATTATTTAAATCTTGTGAGACCAGAACGATAATATGCTTTTGTTTCACTGGGGGTAGTTTGATGTTTCTTAGGACTTGTAGCAAGCCATAGAGAGCCTTAGAGTAGTTTTAGCTGTATTTTAAGCCCTTTTTAAGACTTAGTTGTTATATTTAATTTTAAATAATCATTATTACTATGCTTGTGGTGCATTTTAGAATTAATTTTTTCTATTTATTTTACTCTTTTTAAATTCTGTGTTGATTATAAAATCACAAATTTAATATAGTCCTTAATGCTATAGCAAATCTGTTTTTTTTTTCCCTGAATGCTTCTTACATAATAGCATCCTCGGACATTCTAGTGGAAAAATCTCAAATTTGATAACCTTGAGGAGTCTTATCACTGTTTTCTCACTTTTTGCTACCTATGGTCATATCATCATGCTACACAGGTATCGGATCTCTTTATTTTCTCGATGGAAACAGAGAGGCATGTATGCTATGTGCATGTGGGTTGTCCAGCTGTTGTTGGTTCTTAGCAAAATGGATTCAGTGTTTGTCTACGTACCTGAATATTATCTGGAAGCTCTGGTAATTTTACTGGTTGAAATTGTACAATCAATTTGATTCACTTTGTTGCAGAGAAATATTATTCATTCAGTTGTTGTATGCGTGTTCCTGAGTGTTTATAGTACGAGAGGGCCTATTAAAATGCATAAAAATGGATATTGTTTTAATTTAGGAGTTTGTTTGCTGTTTTGCACAGATCCGACCTGCCTGAATTAATGTGCTTCTAAGTTACATTTCACTTTTTTTAAACTTCATTATTATTCATTAATATTTTGTCCCTTGTACAGGTTGATTGCTTTCATGCATTGCGGAAAAGTGATCCTCCATTTGTTCCTTCAACAATTTTCATCAAGCAAGGACTTGCTTCATTCGTATGTAAAATCTTTTTAGTCTTTATTTTTCTAATATTTCTAACACTTGTTCCTTCTTTTTGTTAGACAAAAACTTTTCTTCAGGCAGAGTTAATTATCTATGGGTGTTTGAGGAACCAAACTTGCCGTGGGGGATGAAATGACCTATTTGAACCGAACTAATTCATTTATAAGTATATTTTTCATGGGCATGCCGCATGATTGCACATCCACACATGCAAACTGTTACTTTACCTTCAGTTCTCAGGGTGTGCGATACACACACAATCCTAAGACTGAGCTCAGTATGCTTTACCTTTTGAAATGTAATAGTCAATTGTTCACATATTGAAACACTGGTGATCTATGACTTGGAGCCTAACGAAGCTGAGAATGGTAGTTTTGTTTGTGTGCTTCTAGAAGAACCCTTCATTTATTAGGTTTCTGAATTTAATGAATGATGAAGGCTGTTTTTATTGGAGATTGACCCTTAAATAGCATTAAACCAGATCATGAACGCCCTTTAATTATATGTTACTGAGCTTTGCGATGAATTGTAGATGCTTTACACTTCTATAAAATAATTTGATGCTTTCTTTTACTTTAAAGGAATCATTGGGTATTTTTATGATGTCTCTTGTAACATATTTATATTTGTTGATATTCTTGTGCTGTACAATCGTTATAGAAGGGATTTCCCTCATTAAACACTCCCTAGGTAGGAGATCAATTAGTGTTTCTTAGCAGAAGAATTTTGGCAATTCTTGGTGGCTTATTTAATTTCATTTGGACTTGGTTCTTGGTTGAGGAGGTCCAGTTTTTAGTGGTTTTGGGTTTTCTGAAAATGGTAATTATGCAACGTAAAATAGTTAATCTAAAGTTGACTGAAAAAAGTTCAGATAACAGGAGCTATCGATCTTTTTTGTTTTGAAAATATAGACAGGCAACAGGAAATATTGAATTCATTTAGACTTGAGCATTTGCATCAAAGTATGTTTTGGTTGGGACTATCCTTGTCTAATTATGATAACTGATAAGATATGGATTGTTGATGATTTTCCTGTTTTTTTCTTTGTCTGCTTTGATTGTTAAATGATTGAGTAGTTTTAAATAGCTTTAATTATGAAATTTATGCATGAATGTAATATTGCTTTAACAAATAGATTAGCAATTATGTCATGGCTTGCTTGCTCCTTTGGTTTAATAACATTGTTGGCAGTTTCTTATCCATGGATTCTTGAGTTATGTGTATGATTTGTTTTTGCCAGGTCACCTTTGTTGTTACCCATTTCAATGATCCAAGAATAGCAAATGCTGATCTTAGGGATCTTCTTCTTCAATCTATATCCGTACTGGTTCAGTACAGGGAGTATTTGGCTGCTTTTGAGAGCAATGAAGCTGCCACCCAAAGGATGCCAAAAGCGTTACTATCAGCATTTGACAACAGATCATGGATCCCTGTGACAAACATACTTCTGCGGTTGTGCAAGGGTTCTGGTTTTGGCTCTTCAAAGAATGGGGAATCATCTTCATCATCAGTGCTTTTCCAGGTATGTACCTCCGGATGTCTTGTACTTGGCAATTTTTTTCTCAAATTGGTTCCAATCAGATTTATCTTTTTGTTTGTGCATTTTGATTTAATGCAGAGGCTGCTTAAAGATGCTTGCATGAATGATGAAGGATTGTTCTCAGCTTTTCTAAACCGTCTATTTAATACACTTAGCTGGACAATGACTGAATTTTCAGTTTCTGTTAGGGAAATGCAAGAAAAATATCAGGTATGGATATGATATTCTTTTTATCCTTTACAGGTTGCTAGTTGGTATGTGGCTTACTTTCAATCATTATGCTGCTTAAGTTAGTTATGTGGTGGTAGTAAGCATTGTACTTGGATCTTGATGTAGGTGGATTTAGTTGATACTCTGTTACGCATCTGTTTCTTTGCATGGCTGGAACTGAAATTCTTTGGGTTCTTGGATATTTTTTAAGATGCACTTCTTGTTGTGGGGATGATCTGTTTTAAGTGGTTTTAGTTTTGTTTTCAATATTACGTGTCAATAAGATTGGAATTAATTTGTATCAAATTTGAAGTTATTCTAAGAATATTCTGTTAGCTATTTCCTTTTCATTGCATAATTCCTTAGTGAAACACACTAATTGCAGGTAATAGAATTCCAGCAAAGGAAATGCTGTGTTATATTTGATCTTTCATGCAATCTTGCAAGGATCCTAGAGTTCTATACTCGTGAGATTCCTCAAGCATTCTTGTTAGGACCTGACACAAATCTTCGAAGGTTGACTGAGTTGATTGTATTTATCTTAAATCACATTACTTCTGCAGCAGATGCCGAATTTTTTGACCTGTAAGTTCTGAGTTTGTAACTTGAGCTTATAGACCCCCAGGACAGAAAAATGAAAGTTATCTTTTTTCACCTTGAATTTGCTATTTACACTGCATTGTTCCTTAGTATTATATTTCAGATCTTGTTATGTTCCAGTTTTATCTACAGCAACGACATCTTGAAACGTTGAGACTTTTGGCTAGCTGAGAGTAGTTTTCATTTATTCTTTTTGATAAATTGGGTTCCATCATTTCAGATCTCTTAGAAGATTTGGCCAAACTTCAGAGAAAGTAAATCGAGGCATGATTCTGGCTCCTCTCATAGGGATAATCTTAAATTTATTGGATGCTTCTGACAAGGCAGAATGCCAGAAGAGCAATGGTCTTGTGGACGTCTTTGCAAGCATGGACTGTCCTGATACCGTTCATTATGGATTCCAGTATCTTCTGGATTATAACTGGGTTAGATGTTGTCACCCTTTGACCATGTTGAATCTGAATCCATGAGTTTTTATGCATTTTCCTCCCTAATGCATCCTTTATTCAGCTTCATGGAAATCGCAAGTAGTTCAGACGCATATTTAATTGCATTGTATTAAAATTGTGTACAAGGGTTACATTGCTGGGACATCTATTATGCGGAAATATATGCCAGTGACACAAAAGAAGTGTTTTATTTCTGGTTCTGGCTCTTTTGGTGTTTTTTTTTTTTTTTTAAATAAGCATAGGCATCCTTTTATTGGAGGCAATTCTGTTTGAGACACTAATAAGCACTAAATGTTGGTACCTCTCTTAGTAGGGATTTGAACCTCAATTTACTACATTATGAAGGATTAATTTTTTCCATTAGACCTAACCTCCATTGGTGTTGTGGATCCTACTTTTGTGTTGGTAGATTTTCTCTTCCGGGAATAGATCTCTATAAATTTCATAGATCTCAAGTCCTTTGAAGTTTTGCATTTTAATCTGAAGTGTTGTTTCTATGGTAAACTCAAATGCTTTCACTTGTGTGGAGCACGAAACAATTGCAAAATGAAATCTGAACTGTTCAATAAATTTGGGATTCCTCTGCTTTTATCTGAAATTTGCCCTGTTTCACCCTGATTTCTGAAGTGGTTGTATATTGATTTAAAAGATGAATCTCTTTGACAGTCTTTGTGATTTAACTTTATCAGGATGGACTATCTAGGGGGGGCACTCACATTGCAAAATGTGAGCAACTAGAGAGTTTTCTGAGCCTCCTCACTTGCCGCACAGTAGCTCATCACGAGAAAATGGATAGTATGGAGGAAGCAGACACTGATGATAGCATGTGCTGCATTTGTTATGCGAGTGAAGCCGATGCCCGAATTGCGCCTTGCTCGCATAGGTCTTGCTACGGATGTATTACCAGGCATCTTTTAAACTGCCAGAGATGTTTCTTCTGCAATACAACAGTAACGGACGTTACCAGAATACGTCAGAATGCAGACTAAAAATCCTTCACCTTAGGGTTGCTTGGCCTTTCTGGTGGAAGTTTATCGCGTCAGTGACTGATTATTTATTTGATTATCAATGAACCCAAGATTTGAAAAATGACATTGCTCCTAAAGCAAATGAAACAGATGGGAAATAGAGGATTTTGGGGGGGGGGAGTGGGGGTGTGGTTAGTGTAGGGGAAATTTTTTTCAGGATTGTGAAATGCTGACATCATGATTGACGTGTAATTAGTTTTTTGGGGGGTAAACACAGGCCAGGGAGGAAGTAGCCATGGGTGAATTAAGAATTTTGCAGGTTAAATGTAGAGGGTATCATTATTCTGTAAATATGCGATATGTAAATGGCAAGAAAAGTCTTCAGGTCTCTCTCTTCTGTTAGCATTGTCTCGCAGATATCTTCCTAGTTCCGTATTCGTAGTACTGGCTTTTAAGGCCCTACCAATGTACAGCTGATGTGTTCTATTTATAAGACAAGGAAAAGCAATGTATAGGGGAACCTGACGGGAATTTTTTTCAGGGTTAAAATATATTTTGGCCAAAGCAGAAATTAACAGTTAGATGATTATTGTTTAAGGATGTGTCGGAATTAAATTTGAGAAAAAAGAAGTTCCGAAAACATTTTGTTATATTTTTTTATTTATTTGTAATTTTAAGAACTTTGTCTAACAAGGTTCATAGTCCTAAGTTTTATAACTTTAAAATATTTTCTTTATTTATTTTTGGGCTGTGAAGAAGAATCTTACCTATGTGTACATAGTAAGAAATAAGACTAGTAAGACTTTATGCTAAAAGCATTTACCTGGTTGAAGTTTGTAGGTCTTGTTATAATGGTAAAATCAGATAGAATTTTCTTGAATTTTATTCACTAAATTATATAAGATTTTCTGGTTTTCAAAATTTTGAATATTTTATATTAATGAAATGTGTTGAAAATTCTTCAATTGAGGAGCGGTGGAAAAAAAAAAAGAACATTTGACAAAAAAATTAAATCATCAAATTTTTAGGCATTTTATATTACTTGCTGTCATACTCTTTCAAATATTTTACACTAATTATACTAAATTTATTTAGTTTATTTTCTACATTTACATTTTTGGTGTATCTAAAATTGTTTAAAACATTTAAAAACGACAATGCAATTTTTTTTTTATCTGAAGACAACGTAATTTGAGAGCCGCTGATTGGAAAAAAAAGAAAAAGAAAATTTGAGAGCCGCTGAGTGTGCGTGTGGCAACAATTTTAAAACCATGCTTTTTGTTCAAACCAAAAGCTAATCCAAAAAGGAATATCGAGAGGCTTTTTTGCGGATTCTCTAATTAGGAATTCTGTGTATTTTTGCATTCTCGATAAAACCGGTCCGTTCCTGAATTGGGTCGTCGTCGTCTTCAGATCACTGCGTTGCTGAGAGCCAGAAATGTCGAGCTCTCTGCAATTGCGAGCAACGAAATCACCACTTTTGCCGTCTTCCAGGAATCTTTTCGCCGGTGACAACACCGACGCCGGCCGTAGGAGACTGCTCTGTAGGAGAAGACCTACTCTACCATTCATTTCTTTGACCCTCCAATCGCATTCTAATGCTGCTGCTCCCTCAACTTCTGAGCCCTCGCATTCGCATTACACCTTCTCCGTTGGATCTTCTCCAATTTCTTCTTCTCTTCATCCCTCTCACTGGAATCTTACCCACCGCCATATCATACTTCTCAATGTTATTGCTTGCGTGGTAAATTACTTTTCTTCGTTTCTTCAATTTGGTTCTGTTACTTTCACGTGTTGGTTGTCTTTCAGCCTCACCGAATTCATTTCCATGATTTCCTTGTTAATTCTATTTCCGAATTCTATTTCGTTATCCTGCAATAAATTCATAGCTCCGGTATGCGTGGTCAATAGGGAACCCTACTTCACAAAAGTGAATATATATGATGCGTATCATGTGGTGCATGCACTTGTATACGGTAAAAACGGAGCATTTCAAGGGAGATTTTTAGAGAATGTATGTAGTGTATCTAAGAGACTTAGTGATATGATTAATGATACAAATGGAGCACTTGCAAAGATATGGTGCTAAAAAAGATTATACATATAATCATACGAAGATGCTATACGGAGTCGCATTCCTTATGTGTCGTTAATTTTAATGTAGGAGATAGAATCATGTGCCGGTTGATCTTTTGTTGAAAGTTCTGTTGTTATTTTTTTACTCATTCTTGCTATATAGACTCTTCAGATATTACTATTTTTCCTCCTCTGTTTGCTTGTAATTTTAGTAAGGTGTAACTAGTGAAGTCGTGTCTTGTTCTGTTGTGCAGACGGCAATATCTACCACATGGCTGTTTTGTTCTGCAATTCCCACGCTTCTGGTTTGGGTTCTTAAAACTTGGCTTCCTGGACTTTTTATCTTATTGGATTGTTTTTGGAAGGATTAATTTAGACCGATGTATTCAAATTGCAATATTCCTTCTCAATAAAGGCTTTCAAGAGAGCAGCAGAATCATTGGAGAAGCTGTGGGATTCCACAAGGGAGGAGCTTCCCGATACAATGGCTGCCATTCGGCTATCTGGAATGGAAATCAACGACTTGACATCGGAGCTCAGTGATCTTGGGTATTTTATCAACTGCAATTTCCTTTTGCTGATAAAAAGTATCAGTAAACTAGTAGATGGAGTTTGTTATCCCTAATAGGAGATTGAAGAAAATGCTGATATTCTCTACTTAAAGTCAGTCATATGTTATTTAAAATCAGTTATCAAGCTCATATATAATATAAGCATACGGCTCTCGTGGATTAACGCAAGTTCCGTTTACTTCTCATTTGTAATAACCCATTGTTTGATTACCTTAAATCTGCAGTCAAGGGATTACCCAAGGTGTAAGGAGCTCCACTCGGGCAGTCCGCTTAGCTGAAGAGGGACTTAAAGGTTTCACAAGTATGGCTTCATCAGGTACACTCCCAATTATGCCGCAAAATCTAATTTTCTAAATCTTAAACATAAGATCTTTTAAAATGAAAATGAAAATTTATTTTGGTTCTTATATCATCACTGTTACTTTTATGCTTCATGAACATTGTGTCTCACTTCATAACATCTGAGCATATGATCTCGTTAATTCAAATTATCTGATCTTCAAATAATTTATTGTCTTAATGCTCCTACAAGGGGAAAATTAGAATGAAATCATGCATTTGGTTACTTAAGTGATGCAAAACGTTTTTAGGCACTGAATTGATATTTACAATGTTTTTTTATGATCAAAATAACATTATTGTCATTGAATTTGGAGCTGTGGCAAAGAATTTCATTTCACGTTCACTTCGGTTAGCTTCGTTGCAGGCAGTGGCGAGCACGAAGGCTGAGCCAGTTGAGCCTGTTGTAGCTAGAACTGCTAGGGGCTTGAGAGAGGGTCTTGTGCAGGGCCGTACAATCTTGCAGATGTTTTTCACTCTTACCCATTTTTCAAAGTTTATTCTTAAATATATCACTGGACGCAGAAAGAGCTAGGGCCAAAGAAGATGCTAGATGTTCCTGCTGAGCAATATAGACGTTCTCTTCTGTATGTATTTCTGTTCCTCTCTTTTTCTGGAGAACGTAGAAATTGTTAGAGATAATAACGCATTAAGATGGAATGGAATCAATGATACTCCACGGCCTGTTTGGTATAAAGGAATTTTGCACTTTGGAAATGTTATGGCGTGAAGGAGCGGTTCCTTAGGAAACTAAATTCACTAAACTCTGGAATATCTCTTCCCATGAAGGGGTTGAGGGACTTTCAGGTTCTTGGGAACCATATTTTTGTGTCCCATAATAGTCCTCGCCCTTCCCCTTCGGCTGAATGCATCCTGTTGAACAATCCTACCAACCATCACCACCAACATCTTGATGAGATTTGCAGTTCCATTATCTGTTTGCCTGAGCAGCAGCCCTTTCGATTTGCAACCCTATTCTTGCTTGACACATTGTTCTTTGCCTCTTTTTTTTTGTTAGAGACCAAAGGTATCCCTCAGCTGAAAGTAGAGACTAATCCCCGTTTGTTTCCTAATGGAGGGAGCATCTCATGAGATTATGATCTGGACTGCTATTGCCGCCAAAACGAACGGAGGGACCATCCTTATGGCCATAGCAACTTTCAACATCAAATATGATGATGTCCCTGACGAATGACGAGATGATAAGCATTACAATTTGTTTACCCAATTGTCTTTTTGTAAAAAAAGAAAGCACAGACATTTGGTGTCTGGAGCAGAATCAATGGGACAAGACGGAAGACGTCGAGGCTAGACCATCATACTGTTTTTTTACTCTAATCAATATTCATATTTTATATTAAGTTCAATTATTGGCAAGTTTTTAACACAATGAATGATCGCATCTACTTGAAGCCACTTCAGTATGGTACTTGATCAGATTAAAGACGTAGAGTGAAAACTTTGTTTTACAAAACCCGCTAAAGTAAGACCTTCAAATTTTCTTCCCCCTAGCAATAGCACTAGCAGCAAGAACAGGGAGGAAGAAACTTATAAAGCTAGAAAAAGGAAGAGATTAACACAGAACGAAACATTATTATTAACTCAAGCCTAGGGAGAGTTTAAAACCTA
>QFDD01006372.1:0-12346 GCA_006871305.1 Vachellia collinsii | reverse complement strand
ATTAAATTTGCCAGACATTAGACACCCTAGACCATATAAGCTACAATGGTTAAATGAATGTGGAGAAATTAAAGTTGATAAACAAGATTTGGTTTCTTTCTCAATTGGCAAATATTGTGTGATGTTCCTATGCAGCCAGGACATTTACTTTTGGGAAGACCTTGGGAATTTGATAGGAAAGTAAAGAAGGATGGGTTTACAAATAGATATTCTTTTGTGATGAAAGACAAGTCAATTACTCTTGAACCATTGACTCCACAGCAAGTGTATGGGGATCAACTCAAGATGAAAAAAGAGAGATAAGAAAAGTGTGATCTGGAAAATGAGAAAAATGAGAGAAGAACACAAAAAATAAATGAGAGTGAAAAAGAGAGTGAATCTAAAAGGTCAAAAAAAGAAATTCAGCAAAAGGAAAAGAATGAAAAGAGAAAAGAAAAGAAAAGAAAATGAGTTTTTATGCAATAGGGAGTGAAGTGAGGTGTGCCTTTTAGGCTGAAACAAACACAGTCACTTCTCTTTGTTTACAAGGAATCCTTTTTAAACACTAACAACATTAACACTTATTTTCCTAGTGTTGTTGGTTGAATGTTACAAGAATTTGATTATATGTTCCATGAAGCGATTTCACTAGGTTTACCACCTATTAAAGGAATAGAACAGCAAATTCATTTCACTATATGAGCAACAATTTCTAATAAGCCAGCCTATAGAAGCAACCTTGAAGAAACAAAAGGAGCTTTAAAAGCAAGTGGAAGAGCTGATAGCAAAGGTAAGAGACAGGTTGAGTCCATGCGCATTTCCAGTGCTTTTAGTGAGATTAATGAACCATGTCTTATGTGATTTCATTGGAAAATTTGTTGTGATTTATTTTGATAATATTTTGATTTATTGTAAGAATCTTGATGAACACTTGAATCATTTGCATTATGGTCTTGATGTTTTGAGAAATGAGAAATCATCTACAAATTTGAAAAGGTGTGATATTTGCATGGATAAAAATGTTTTTCTTAGTTTTGTGGTGAGTGGTAAAGGAATAGAAGTTGATAATGAAAAGATAAGAGTTATAAAACAATCTCCAACACCTAAAAGCATAATCAAGGTGAGAAGTTTTCATTGCTTGGCTAGTTTGAATAGGTGATTTATGAAGGATTTTAGTAACTTGTTTTGTATTTTGCTAGGCTTTCTAATATAGCAGCTACTGACATCATTGATTCTTCTCTTGATTCTTTAATGGATGTTACTTTAGCTTCCCACTTGTCAGTAAGTATATTAAGAATTTTTCTCACCTGAGACCATTGGTCATAGGTTTTTTCAAGGGCAGCCAGCTTGTTGATGAGATGTGTATGCCTCATTTCAAATTCTGCAATTGATTCTCCTTTCGTCATTCTAATCAAATCATATTTAGTGGTAAGAGTATTGACTCTTCCTTCTTTGATGGCTTCCGTTCCTTTATAAGCTATCTCCAATGCTTCCCACATGTGCTTGGCTGACGGAAGAGTGCATATTCTAAAGAAATCATCTTCATTTAGAGCGTCTTGCAATATCAAAACAACTTTTTTGTTAAGTAGTACTTTCTTTGAATCTTGTTCATCAAACTCGTTACGAGTTTTAGGAATGAGTTTGTCTTCTACTTTCTTTTGTGGCACAAAGTTTCCTCGTTCAAAAACATCCCACAAATCTAGACCAGTAGCCAAAATAAGATTTTGAAACTTTATTTTCGAAAAAGAAAAAAGTTGACTATTAAATGCTGGAGGTCTGGTGATTGAAGCTCTGTCACTAATAACATGTTCGCCAAATCCTACCATTGATCGCTCTTGAGATTGTTAAGTCCTTTACACAAGAGACCTGCTATGATACCAAATGTTAGACTAGGATTTGACTAAGGGGGTGAATTGATAACCTTTTAAAAATAAACTAATGCAAAGCAATGATAAAATGATAAAAGAGTTTGAGTAAAGAGATTGACATGATGATTTATATTGGTTTGGTCCTTCTAACCTACATCCAGTCCTCAGATCCCCTCTAAGCTATGCAAATTCACTAATAATAGTATAACTGGCTTTTTTAGCCTTTACAATTTGAAGAAAGAATTATCCCCCTCACAATTTCACTGGAACAGAGGAACACTCTCCCCCTTTATCTCCGTAAACTAACCATCCCTCTCAAGATTCACAAATCTTGAGTTGCTCTCTTAGAAACAATATTTTGAATAAACACAAATTCTCTCAGAAGAATTAAATGCTAATCATTGAAGTATTAATGATGGAGAGAGTGGAACATAGGAAGAAGATGAATGAATAATTAATACAACTTTGCAAGTAGGTGTTCAATCTCTCCCGTCTTGAATGCTCTTCTATTTATAATTGGGTAGCAATAAATGTCCATTAGAAAGAGCTTCATTTTTGTTACTCTCAGCTTCATTGTTCAACATTATGCATTGAATGCTTTTGACACATAGCATGATCATTGCCTGAAATTTTGACCATTGAGCACATGCCGAAGAAGTAATCAGAAGACACATACTCTGTTGCTAAGTAGGAAGAAGAAGCATTTATAAGTGTAGAAGGAATTCAAATAAATGAAGTATGAAAAGGGAAAGATTACGAATAAAGTTGAGCTTCTGACATACTGAGATACTATCAGTAAAAGTGAGTGCTCGAGTATGACTCATAATACTCAAGTGTTGTTGGAAAAATATCACAGTATAATCTCATTGAATTACAAGATACTCGTGTTTTATTAAAGATACTGAGTGTTCATAATACTTTTAAATTATACTCAAATTTTATAAGAAGTATTGTTATGAAAAAT
Source organism: Vachellia collinsii (assembly GCA_006871305.1). NCBI lineage: Eukaryota > Viridiplantae > Streptophyta > Magnoliopsida > Fabales > Fabaceae > Vachellia > Vachellia collinsii. Next base: position 9,535 of record QFDD01006372.1, on the reverse strand, counting down.
ATGAACACTTTTGTTGATTCTCGAATATTGAAGAAAAAGCTTAAGAGTATGGTCAATACTTGAGTTTTAGTAGTAACACTAGAGTGTTTGTAAATCATTTTGGTGTCAATACTTTCAATGATTCTCTAGTAGATACAAAAGTGTTGTCAATAATTGAGTACTGGATGTGGTACTCAAGTTTTAACAAGTTTTTCTCCAAGAATTAGCTTCATTCACTCTTGATACTTGAGTTATGTGAATCCATATTCGAGTGTTGTGAGTTTACGAAGCAGTGGTACAAGCACTTCCTTTGATTCTCAAGTATTCTTGGGGAGTATTGAGTTTAGAAAAGAAATTTTGAATTCGATACTCAAGTTCTATCACATAATACTCAAGTATTGTTAATACTCTTATGGTTACTCAAATTTGTGTGAAAGTGTTTGAGTTCAAAAATAGCTTTAGCAACTCAATTCTTGAGTTCTAGGATGTAATACTTGAGTGTTACCAATACTTTCATGAATACTCAAGTGTTCTTGGAAGTGTTGAGTTTTGAAACATGATTTTGCTCAATGATTCTTGAGTATTAAGAGTCAATCCTCAAGTATTGTCAATACTTCCACCAATACTCGAGTATAATTGGAAGTGTTGAGTTTTAAACCATCTTTTCTTAGAGCAATACTCAAGTATTATCACACAATTCTCAACACTTTCATCAACACTCAAGTACTCCTTGAAAGTGTTTTGAAAACAGTATAAATTTTTTAAACTAGGCATAAAAGTTGGTATACTGATCAAAATCCCTCCAAAAATATGTTTGTCATCATCAAAATATTATGTCATCATTCTCCCCCTTTTTGATGATGAAAAAAAAAACTTATAACAGTAGACAATAAAAGTAAACTTATACAGTTGACAATAGTAATAAATAACACTAACCAATTAAAGTAAACTTGTTCAAAGTCAATAACAAGAAAAAAAGGGAAACAAATTAAGTAAACCATTAGAAATAGTCAAGTAAAACATAAAAAATGCATGCTAAGTACTTCTCCCTCTTTTTGCCATCACTCAAAGAGGGTGTGGAGGAGAGGAAGGAGGATCAACAGAAGAAGGCTCAAGAACATAGGGGTTAGAGGATGGAGGTGCAGGAACATATTATTATCATTTTGAAATTGTGTATGGTTTTAATCCACTAACTACATTGGATTTATTACCATTGCCTATTGATGAGAGAGCAAGTCCTGATGGGAAAATGAAAGCTAAAATATTACAACAACTTCATGAGCGAGTGAAACAACAAACTGAAAAGAAAAATGAGCAACATGCATCCAAGTAAAGCCAAGGAAGAAGGCGTGTTCCTTTTAGCCTGGTAATTGTGTATGGTTGCATATGAGAAAAGAAAGATTTCCAACTCAAAGAAAGTTAAAGTTAGCTCTAATGGAGATTGTCCATTTCAAGTACATCAAAAGGTCAATGATAATGCTTACAAAATTGACTTGCATGGTGAGTGCATGTTAGCGATACTTTTAATGTGGTTGATTTATCTCCATTTTATGTAGGTGAAGATTTGAGGACAAATCTTTATAAGGAGGTAGGGAATGATTTGATCTCAGCAAGCTAACTCTTCAATTTCAAATGAACCTTTACAAATTCCAAGTTGACTGATCACAAAAGCAAGAGCCAAGAGAATTAAGGAATCATTTATGGTCTTGTATAAGAGGTTTTAACAAAGCATATAGCAATTAGACCATCAAATGAGAATCAAGACTCCAAAGACTTCATTAATTTAATATGGGATGAAAATAGAGCTGTTAATCGTATTTTCATCTTAAAGGCTTCATATTAAAGAGTTTGGATAAAGTATTATACATGGGATAACTTATGTAGGCCTAATTTATCACATTTTAGGCTTAAAATGTTGATTATATTTTGTTGGTTTTATTTATGAGAAAATTTTGAATTTTAAATCAGTTGTCTTATTTGAATCTTGAACATCCATGTTCCTAGAATTAAGCCTAGATATGTTTTAAATTTAGAACTTAATATTTTCATATTCTAGGTTGTATTTAATATTATTAGGTCATATTTTTGGATGCAACCTTTGAAATACATTGTACTTCTATACTTGAGGAAGGATTATTTTAAGGGTTCTTCATTGAACTAACAGAATTATCAAAGCTTGATCAATCTTATGACATCTTGCAACACTTTAGGTTCTTGTTCTTTGGTGTTCTAGGGTTCAAGTGGTTCATCCAACCTTTGTTTAGCTTTCGTCAGGTGTGAATATTTCGATTGGTTGTGGGTTTGTGGGATCTTTCTCTTGGTGTGATGAGTTGTATGATGATACTTGTATTGAACTTTCTAGATTTTCATTTTATTGATGAATTGTATGATGATATATTAAGCATGAATTAGTTTCTCATAAACATTCGAGTCATGTTAATGCACATATGATTGCTTCTACCCCTTGTCACCCCAATTCTTCTTTTTCCCCCTCACATGGTAGTAACGTGAAGTGTTATAGTGTTAGCTCATTGGATTACACTCTTTCCATACATTGTGCTACTTTTCCTAATGAGTTCTTCTTGTTGAATCTTCCACTGGCCCAAATGTGTTTGACAAAGGTGTTGTTTGTGATGTTGGCATATGTTTAATTGAGTTGCTAAGACTCATCAAAGATGCAATTTAAAATCTTTCAAACCTTAAGAAGTGAAACCAATCCATTACCACCTTTAGTGCTCAAGTATGTTGAGATAAAGAAAGGAAGAGACAAAGATGAGTTTGGAAGATCTATTATACTTCTACTCCATGCATTCCCATTGACTTAAAGAGTTTGACCTCTCAATAGCTTCAACCCTAAAAGTTCACATTTGAAGTTGGAAATTTTGTCATGGCTTGGCCTCATTACTCTACCCCACATGAAGAGTTTAAGGAGACATGGATTGGCCCCTTAGAGGTGGTTGCAAAATTTGGTAAGAAGGCTTACAAATTGAAAGATGGCCATGGAGTACACTTCCACAACTGAACTAATCAATTCCATTTATACTATAAGAGCTGCAAGCCTCCATGATAATGTTGTGCCCTTCCTTTCTCTTATTCTTGTGAATTTAGATTGTTTGCTACATGATTAGATGATAAAGAATTAGGGTGGGGTAGTGAAGTTTTAGTAAGACAAGGTAGTCATATGTGAGCTTATTGTGTATATTGCTTTTGTTTGTATTATTTGTTTTAGGATGTAGTTGTGGCCCTTTCTTCACATTAATCTCTTATTATTGTTTTGAGATTTATTGTTCATCGCTAATCTATACTTATATTGAGGATAATAAAAGGGACAAGTGTGGGGAAGGTTTATGTTGTGTGTTTGTATGTAGAATGTAAATTTTTCCTTTTATACCATTTAACATTTTGAGTGAAATGTCACACCTTAAGAATTTTAGAGGTGACTAGCACAAAATATGAGAGATCTCACATTCCTTAAGCCTTCAATTTTAAAAAAAATATGTATACCATTTGTAAAATTGCAAAATAATACAATAGTCTAAAATATATATAAATGAATTTCTTTTGCCAAGACTCATATATAATGAGAAATCCGGCATTAACAAAATATAAGAAAACATACATGGACCCTACCTATAGATTACATGGAGCGTCTAACCTTCAAAAAATGTACATAAGTTTTTATATACACCAAGTAACTACTACAAAAATAAGTCAGCAAGTTCTACAATAAGAAGGAGGCTCTTCATTGCTCAACCATAGGTATAGCATCAACAGAACTATCTGAAGCTAAAATAAATTTTCGATGAATAACGTCTCATTTATACGTTTAATGAAATGGAATAAAACAATCTAAGAGATTAACTTCAATAAATAACATGATACTAAATTTCAATTTCTATAGTATATAATCAAAAGTTCGTTGAAACTGCATAAGAGATCATTAATAAGATAATTTCAAATACGTAGTAAGACAACTTGTTTGACATAATCGATTTAAGAAGATAATTCTCAAGCTCATTTTGTATGAGGACTTAGACAGAATGAGCACAGGCATGGACACAGTACACGAGGGTAAGTAACAAATCCAATGTGGTTTAAAGCCCACGAAAACAAGTGTGAGCGATCCTCACAAAATTTTTTCCTCCAATTCACTTGTGTTGGCCATCACACGGGGCTAGCATCACTTGAATACTCTACTAGCTAGGTATACCATAGCTCACCAAGGGCTAACAAAACTACTGTTAACAATCAATGTTTTCCTTTTAGTCCCCTCAAAAACATTCTTAAAGAATGTATAAGATCAATTTCCAAACCACCTCCAACAATGAAACTATTTTGAAATAGTTTATAACATGAATTCCAGCATGAAAGTTTGCAGGTAATATTTCAAAAACTAATTTCAGGCATGCATAGAGTATATATCATCTAAATGTCTTTTCTTTTCCTATCTCTATGCTTGAATCCCATTAACAATTAAGTACTTCTGCAATGATTAAGATTCCAAAAGTTTTCTTTTAAAGTTTGACAATTAAGTATTCAATATAAACAAAAATTGGAGAACATTAAATAACATTAAATAAAATCCTCAAATCTTACTCTTGGCAATATCAATGAGAAAATTAATTAATTCCAATAAACTTTTATCAATGAAATATTGCTCAAAATATGGCAATTAAATGAAAAATATGAAAGGTGATAAATGGTACTTTATAAAAATTAAAGGGGATACTATTCACTCCCCTACTAATCTTTCAATATAAGCTCCTTCCTTAACCTTCAACTTCCAACTTATTTTCTCCCCCTCCTAACAATAACATATAAATATACTCAATCCACAAAGAAAAATTTAATGAGCAAACATTTAAATGAGTTTTTTTTCCCTCTTTTAGACATTTCATCAAACACTTGATGAGCACTTAAGATTAGCTTACACAATGAATACTCCAAATTCATAATTGCAAGCCAACAATACATTCCTAACACCTAGAAAACTCCAGCTTTCTGCATTAATCTTTTGTAGTCATTCAAAACTTTATTTAAATCTCTTTTCATTCTCTATAAAGGAAAAATAATAATCAATATCATAGTTTTCTCCTCACCTAATCAAACAAACAAAATTGTCTACTACTTCATCAGAAAAACATCATTTTCCATTTTTTTTGAACTAATATGAAAAATTCGTAACTTATACTCTACTCATACAAATAATGTGTTCTATAAGTTATTTTAAAGCTTGAGATGTGCACTAAAGGCTCACCAAATTTCATAGGAAGAGGAGGTCGTTTGCCATGGAATTTTCCCATTACAACATTACCATTAAATATGGAAACTTTCACAACTTTAGAATATTACCCACATGCACATACAACCACCAATTGACAGGCAAGATCAAAAAATTGCAACCCAAAGTTGGTGTTCTTTGAAAACGGAGGTCCTGAATCAAAAACTGAAACTCATCCCTCAAACAACACAAATAATTGAATTTATCACATGAAAAGCTTGATTTAACTTGTGGAAGTACCAATCTTTACATTCCGAAAGCAATTCAGTCTTACCTCTAAATTCTTAGCATTTCTAAATCTCAAACAACATTACCATTAAATCTGGAAAATTTCATAGCATCAGAATATTACCCACATGCACATACAACCATAATTGACATGTAAGATTAGAAAATTGCAATCTAAAGTTGGTGCTCTTTGAAAAAAGAGGTCCTGAATCAGAAACCAGAACCCATCCCTCAAACAACACAAATCATTGAATTTATCACATGAAAAGCTTGATTTAACTTGCGGAAGTACCAATCTTTACCTACTGAAAGCAATTAAGTCTTACCTATAAATTCTTAGCATTTCTAAAACTCAAACCCTTCCCCAAATCAAAAATCCAAAGGCAAAATGATATTGAGGATGCTTACCTCAACTAAACTCCATTCTTGCATGTGAATTCCAACCTCGCCCTTTGGCAATGGTGGCCTTCTCTCTCATAATCTTTCTTCCATTTTCTCATCTCTCCTCTCCATTTCAGAATGAAGAACATGGGAACGAGAAGAAAATTGAGTGAGGGTGTTTTAATAAATGTGGAGGCACATGTGCTCATGTGGGCAGGGAAAAGGAAAAACCAATTTACCCTTCTTGTATCTCACCAATTACAATCTGATCCCTTTTCATTATAATAAAACCCCAAAGATTCCCTTAATTAAATCCATCACATTAAATAGGTATTTTATTTCTCAATTCAACCCTCTAAACCATAAAGTAGGTCCACAAATATTCTTGGGCAAAATTGATCACTTCCCTATTTTCCTTGAACTTTCCCAAAAATAGGAATAAATTCCCAAAAATAGCTTTTGACCCATAATTAATTTTTGACGCATCTTTACTTTCTAAATAGCTTCTTCATGCCTCAATTATACCATATAAGTTATGGTCAAAATTTTGGGATGTTACATAGAAGCATTTGGAATCACTTTTGTTGGCCATAAGTTGTGGAAAATGAAGATTGAAAAATTTTGCTCTCGGGTTACGATTCCCAACACACTAAAATTTTCCAAATTTGGAAAATAATAATTAATTGTATAAAAATAGAAATTGAGTGATTCTTAGTTCTATGGGAATAAAATTGGATAAGCTTTGGAAGAAAAATAATTTTTGGACAATTATTATTTCAAAATCATACCCAATTACTAATTCGAAAGTTACTATTCATTTGATTATTTTCTATTTTTCCAAGTATTTTTGCCCAACTTTGAAAGGGCATATCTTTTAGCATGGTTATTGGATTTAGGAAAATTACACCACATTTGAAGAAAAAGAATAGATCCATTAGATGGTAAAACCTCACATCCTAATTCACTCAATTGCTTCAAAATGAGCCAGTCAACTCGATGTCCATAATTGTTGACTTTTATCGATCATAATTTGGTCCAATTGAATTAGGAGTTATTTTAACATGCCATCTCAATGCCCTTCGAGCATTTTGACCTATTGTAGTATGCTTGGAAAATAAGTATACCACTATACATGTTATCAATCATAAATCACACATAGAACCCTTATGGGTATTTACATCCTATAACAAAAGCTCATCAAGAAATAAAAGTTTTTACTAAATCTTCAAGCAATCACCTTCTTCTTTTTCCTTCTCTTCATAAATGAGGATGGCCCTAGGGTTTATTTACATTGATTGGGTAAGATTATTGAGAATATTAGTAGCATAAGCAAGTATTACTCAATCACATAATATGAATTCAAAACATGATCATGCTCTTAACTTTATCAACATTAGCCTTGGAAAAAAAACATTATTCATACCTTATATGTCACACAATAGAACAAAGACTAAGGCATTATTGCATAGATGCAATCTTCATCATATCATAACCTTATCAACCACACCCTAGCATATCATCCACATCATAGCATGGCAACTAATCATGTAATAAATACAATGATATGTAATTTAAACAATAATTGCTAAGCTACATTTTCTCCTTACTTTTCTTAGTCTCTTGGTTGTCAAGTCTTTTCTTCTTGAATGTTTAGCCTATCCATAACATAATAAGATACCATTAACAACCTTTAAACCAACATAACGTTTTCTACTTCACATAAGTCTCTTTTCCCTTCTTTTCTAGAGATTATTCTCTAGCTTTGATTCTTAAATTTTCTTGGGCCATTCCTACATGATTTTTCATGTAGATTTCAAATATCTAATTAGTTTTCTAGAATTCAAACTCTTCCCTATTTTTCTTACCAAGGCTAAGAGCCTCTTCTCATAGGGAAGATGAATTTCTCTTCCATAATCCTTAATTACTTGCTTAATCTTGGTAATTATCCATCACATAAACAAAGTAGAAGAATTCTTTAACAATTATAGCCCTTATTAAACTTTAATCCGTTAGTAATCATAGACTAACTATGCACTAATCAAAATAACTAGAGATTGGAAGAGGTTAGACTAACCTTACTCTTGCTCCTTCATCCTTGATTAAGCACCTTGATTCTCTTTCTCTTTCTCTCTCTAGATTTAATTTGGCAAGAGTTTTCCTTCTTGAAACTCACTTGGATGAAATGGAGGGCATGGGAGGGGGTATTTATAGCCTCTTGATTTGCTAAAAGGTTCTTGAACTCTTGCCTATTTGCAATGGGTGTTTGGCTAAATCATGGCCCTTGATCTTAAACACCTTTAAATGGACAAATCTAATGCATTCAAGAGTATGGTCTTTCCACATGTTCATGTGAGTCACAACTTGTGATGTCATAAGACTTATGTCATCCTTGATTAATTAAGCTTAATCAAAGTTAACTTAATTACCTTGATTAGTTTCTCTAATTTTTTAAAAAACTTATACTTTCCTCTTCATTTTTCATGAATTATTGTCCCCTCCAAAAATCTTATCCTTAAGGTTGCACTAAGTTCTATTTTTCCAATATCATGTATAATTTAGCACTTCAGAAAACTTATTTTAGTGTGCCATTCTTCTCCTTTTGATGTAGTTGTACTACATCATTTTTCTTAAATTTTTCTTGCCCTTTATCTAAATTAATTGTCTTACTGATAAAATCAGTGTTCTACCAACAATAATAAAGCTTTAAATTCGATTAAAGCTAACTTCCTCATCATTTGAGGTTGGAAATAATTTTATAAATTACTATAACTTCCAAAAAAATATTTTCTCATATTTTTCCAGAATTATTGAGGCCTCTGGATATTTTTACCAAACTACCCCTAATTACCCTTTAATTCTTATAACTGAAATTTCTTGATTTTTCAGAAAAATTCCAGAATAATTTTCTTTAATTCTTATAATTATTCTAGAGCCTCGAAAGTTATTCCTTGATATTTATTTCCATTTATAACATTTTAAGGAAATTCCTGAGAAATTCTTAACCTTAATTCCTATCTAAGCTTTCCCTTATCAAATATTTTATTTATAACAGTCAGAGCCTTTTTAAATTTCTCATCTCACAGTCTATTCAATTCATATCCCCTTGACTCTAACTAACTCTTATTATAATTTATTTCCCTTATCTCTAGGGTTTAAAACTTGGGATATTACATAAAACCCCTTGTCTGTGTCAAAGTTGCTAAATTTGAAAATTTTGGATTGAATTGCACATTTTTTTGTTGAGATAATGTTTTGATGATGACAAATATGTTTTTGAAATTGTGTTTTGAATTATCAGTTTTCAGAAAGTTTTTGAAAATCTTCAAGTTTTAATGAAATGTTTGAGAGAACTCGAGTTTCGTGTTTTAGAACTCGAGTTACAGTGTTTAAAAGTAGGTTCAAAATCTCAAACTTTCAAGAGAACTCAAGTTTTGATTCGAGTTATATCAAAACTCGAGTTCTGGAAATTAAAACTCGAGTTTCGAGTGTTGAAAAATGCTTTAGAAATGTGAAACTTTTAAAGGAACTCGAGTCTGAATAAAAGTTATCTCAAAACTCGAGTTCCCTGTTTTAAAACTCGAGTTTCGTTCTTTAGAAGTCTTTTGAAAATCAGAACTTGCAGTGAGAACTCAAGTTATGTTGGAAGTTTTGGCAGAACTCGAGTTT
>QFDD01006371.1:0-10910 GCA_006871305.1 Vachellia collinsii | reverse complement strand
AAAAAAAAAAAAAATGGACAGACAGGAAAGGACATGAAAAGTAGATTCGTATTTGACATGTTCACATGGTTCTGCTGTTACTAGGTGTAAATTTTGCTTGACAATCCCTCCTGTATTCCTCTTGGAAATTTGGTTTCTTTGGATTAAAATAGCAATTCAATAATGATGCAGTATAGTTTGTTGTGTACATGGAAACAGGTGCTGAATATGATCGTGGCAGACCTGTTCCGAGGGCATCCTATGAGTGAAAGGAAGCTCAAGGAATTTCTGGGTCATACTCCTTCTCAAGTTCTTGCTGGTGCTCTGCTTGGCACCCTGGTTGCCTTCTTCTGCTGTGGATCCTGCGTTGTGGTCACCTAGCCCCATCAAATCTTCAACCAGTTTTGATCATTTTGTATTCACAAGTAACAACACATGCCATTTTAGCCGCTTGTATGGATTCCTAATGCAGCAAATATCCATAAGTTGTTGCAGATGCATGTAACCTTCATGCGGTATTCTCGTAATAAAAATGCTGAAATCAATATTGGAAGAGAAAAGGTGCAAAAAAAAAAAACATAAACAAAAAATATGACTTTGCCTGAAACTGATCTGTTGCAGCTTGTTTCATCAAGTTCATACATCTAGCACTCGATTTCTTCAATGTATTATTTTATTTAGAAGGGTAGAATTCAACGGATTAATATTACAAATAAGATTAAATCCATGAATTCTCACTTACATGAAAATTTTCATGTTACTAAGCTTTCAAGGCCATTGACCATATATATGAAAAGGGTTCATAAAATATATAGTTCTGTAGTTTTGCCTCAGTTTTTATTTTGGTTCTTCAAGTTTAAAACTATTAGTTTTCATCATAGGAGTCTCATTTTGTTAAAAACATTGGTTTTCTTAAAATAATCTAAATCTGGACCATTTTTCCTTTGAGTGACAAAACCATTGATTTTAATTTAAGAGATCTAAATGAAAATGAGAGTAAATTTGAAAAAGGGTGTATTAATTCAAATGAAAAAGTATGATATGGAAGCTCTACATTCCACCATCATATCTGTGTGCGCGCCGGACACTTTGTTAGATTCCACCACATATCTCCACCAGCACAAACAAGGGCTTCCCAGGCTCATTCAATCGCTGGCGATCCTGTGAAGATAAAAGTTACTTCCCGTAATATTCTTTTAACCAGTCATGAAATTCAATCCTATATATTACGGCGAACAGTCATTTAGATGAAAAACACCTTTAGTTGTTGTATCGCAAGCACATTCGACTACTGGTGCCCCATTAGGTTCTGAAACAAAAACAACACTCCCATATACCTCAATCATCATCATGCGGAAAAATCGCCCATCAAATTACAGTATATAGACTGAATTCACCTAATATGTTAGTAGCCGCATAGGGGTACCGTCGGTGGCAATGACGTTGTCAACAAGCAAGGCAAATTCGCCGGCGTGAACAACTCCGACCTGAGTTTCCAGACGGTCGTTTCCGTATTCCAAGGAGTACTCTGTCCTCGTCGCTTTGCCAGGCAGCTTGTTTGGTTTCCTTAAAGCCCCAAACTTGGCTCCTATTCCCAGCGCTAATGGAGCCCCAAATATGAAGCCCCTTGCTTCTACTCCTGCAATATATATTTCTTTATACAATAAGCTTTTGGATAACACAAAAACAGAATCAACTGACATATAATACCTGCAACGACAGATATATGTTTGCCTCTATATCGTTCCACGAACAAGTACATGGTGTCTTTGAATGCTTTTGGATTCAGCAAGAGAGTATTGAAGTCCAAAAAGTTACCACCTGTGTTTGCAAAACCATTATTATTTACACGGTAATGAACGTAGCGGTAAGTTGCAAGAGAAACGGCAATTTAAATAGACCGGGTTTTGGCAAATTGCGGACGATATGGATTGTAGATTTGATGCCTTCGATTCTGGGAACCTCCTCTCTGTCATGAGTAGCCATTGCGTGATGTTCGATCTCAACTAGTATAGTTCTGAGAATGAAGAAAGAATTGGGTTTCAAGTGGAAGAAAGATAGTAGAACAGACAAGCTAGAAATAGGAGACTTTAAAGCGGTGTATGTATGAGCATTTGATGGGACTAGGTCATATTTATGAGCACAATAATGAGACATAAATCCTTGGCACTAGTTATAATTAGCATGCACTTAATATTAGAATGTAAATTATCTGACATTAATAGCAGATTCAAGCATGCTAGTAGGGAATAAAGAACCAGGACCCTTTGATTCACCGTACAGTTTGGAAACAGTTGCATACTAAGCAAAGCAAATAATGCTTATATGGACATAAATTGACTCATCATCCATAATCTTCCAGCAGGCTTTTTTTTTTTTTACCCCACAGATATCTATTATAATGAATTATGAAAAATAAGAAATAATTAAGAGTAATTTATGGGATTTAAGATTCACAGAAAAGTATACAAAGAATATTTTCTTTAATGAAAGAATGGATAGTTTAATATTTTAGGAATACAAATATTTCTTCAAAATGACTGTACAACAACTCTTAAGGGGGGGAAAATCTCTGAACCATCATCTTAAAGGCACGATTAAATATCAGAAATGTTATCATGTGTCACTAAGCCATCGTTTTTTTACCATGTTTTTAAGAAAAGGGCAAAAGGCAGACAAAAGCGCACACTAGTTTGCCCAAGAGGCTTATTAGGAGGACTCTACTGTTGGGAGTGAAGTACGGACCAAATACAAAAGTCAGGTTATTTTTTATGGAATTATTTTTATTCCATCCTTCATGCAGGGAAAAGAAACTCTCACACCCATCATTCTAATCTTAAAGAGGCCATTAATGTGAGTCGAACTAAACAGCTTTAAAGTAAACCACGGTAAACAAATATTCCTTTTGATAAAATCATTTTCCCTCAAACATAAATTAGATCACCCACTTTCTCTGGAGAAAATCAGATATGTCCCGAAGGATAAAAAGATGACAGCAACTTTGGAACAAATAGAATGAATGAATTGTGTGGCTGAACTAGGTGTGCTTACTCTATGTTAATTTTCTTTTATTTTTTATCTGTGTATAAGACCAAGGCTGCATATTGTTACAGCCCACTCTAGAGGTTTAAGGAACTCTTCAGAATTCATTTGTAGATACATGAGTACTTTAGATTATTCTAGAGTCTCTATACTTTTCTACACATGTGTAAATATTTAGATATTTTAAAAGAGTATTTTAGATGATCAATATAGGGCGTTAGACTGAATAGATTTTTACCGTCCATTGAAAATGTGGAGTAGTATAAATACCCCTTAAGGCTCATTTGTATTCACCAAGCAATCAAGCAATTCTTCAGATAATATAGAGAAACATTCTTTTACTCCTTCTCTCTCTCTCTAAGTTTTTTTTTCAACTCTTATGTTTCTTTTTTGTGTGCTTGTCTTAACTACTTGATAGAAAGGTCGACTCAATTTGAGTTTGATTGAAGAATCGAGTTAAATGCCATATGTGTGTTGAAAGATACAAACAACTCCATGACAATATACTCACATAAAGTAGGTCTCAAAGATGGTGGCAATAAGAAGGGGAAGAAGAAGGGAATGCCTACGAAGAATTTAATGGCTGAATGATGTCGTCGGAAGAAGCTCAATGATAGACTGTATACTGATAGAGACAGAGGAAAGAGTGAAAATCTGGGGAGGAGGAATCATCAAAACAGGATGCTAAGGCGGTGGGAACTTGATAATCGATGTTCTTCATGGCGTTTCGACGCAGGAGCTTGGGGTTCAAGGGCTTGCACTTGGTGTTATCCCTTGCTTGAAGCTGTGAATGATTGAGGTAATGTGAGTTAGGGAGCGAGAAGCAGAAATAGCATCGGAGGAGAGAGACGGCTGGAGTGAGAGTAGAGAGCTCCTGGTTTGGCAGATTGCATGAAGTGATTGGATTGGAAGGAAGGAACTTTTACTGGATCAGACTCTTCAAATTCTTATCATCACATCATCAACTCAATTTCAGACCATGTTTGGATTAGTCTTAAAGAATAATTTATATCTTGTTTTATGTAAAAGTTATTTTTAGAGAATAGATTATGAGGAATAACTTATAAAAAAGCTATAAAAAATAGCTTTTGGAAAACCATAGTTTTGAGAGTTAAAAGCTATTATGAAGAATTTGAGTATGTTGGTTTATCACTTCTTAAACCATGGTTTTAAGCTTAGAAACTATTTTGTATTTTTGAGATATGTTTATCAACAATTTTTTCAAAATCTTAATTTTTCTTTAAAATCATAATTTTATTAGTTTGCCAAACATGTATTTAGTCCAAAATTTTAAACTTACGTTTAACATTCTATAAATTGACATTTTAAAGTTGTTTTTTTTTAATAATTGTAAGCATTTTTACACCTAAAAGACATTTTAGAGTTATTTTTTAAATAGTTGTAAGCATTTTTACACCTTTTTTTTTCATAGAATATAAAAGACATCTATCAAACTTTACCCTTAAATGAAGTGGCTTCAAAAGAAACTGTGCATGTTGAGAATAATTGTATTTCAACTTAGTTGAAAGTGAGGATAGCCAAAATGTTTTATTGAACTTTTGCGACTCGGTTTCCACTGAACCCTAGCAACTAGCACGGCGTCAAGCATATTTTGGAGGGCATCCACCCGCCGTCGTTTCCTCGAACTTCCGTCAAGAGCATAGCAACCAGTTATCTAATATTACTCCTAGATTCGTAAGACATTCTTCCGTTCTTCTTCTTTATGAGTGTAGCGGTCGCCCGTCGGCCCCGTTCTCTGGAGATTGGAGAGCCGGGAGCTTCTCCCGTCGCCATTCTTAGATCACTTCCAACCGTGAAAGTTTGCCGTCGCCGCCTTCTTATTCTGGCGTCTAGGCTGTGTTTCGATGTTGCGGTGATAACGTAGTGGGTCCAGTGCTTCTGTATGTGCTTCTGGCTCCAATTGGATCTGTCGTTTTCAAATGTAGCTTCTTTTATCGGTGATTGATGGTTGCTACTATTCCTTTGATTTGATTTTCTAATACGGTCTCTTTCTAGTTCCATTGCTGGGTTATATCTTTAGCTCCATTATCAAACCTTTTTTTGGCCCCAATCTCCAGGCCAATTTAATGATTTAGCTGCAATAAGCGAATAACTTGGTTGCAGTCTGTAGAATTCACCGTGTTCTTGAGCTCTAACTTCAGCATCCTAATGCTAAAACTCCCTGGTTGGCATTTTGCAAAGAAGGAATGGGGAGGGGGGGGAACCAAGGGGTACTTTGAGTTTGGATGCAGTGAAATGAATGGCTATTTCTGTTTTCCTTAAGCCTTCTACGGATCTTTTATGGTTAGTCAATCATTAAATCATTAAAGTTATCAAATGAATATTCTGTGCGATCAAAAAAATTACCTCATCAGTGTTAGCTTTCCTAATTTGATTAAATGAGATATTTTCAATTTATCAAATTGAAAAATGAACAGTGGAGTGTCAGTTGCTTTATGATGATAAAATAAAGTAATATAACACAGAAGTAGTATTTCTGGGCAATATTTTGTGATATTTGGTTGTCAATTTTAATTTTCTATGCTCCTAAGGAATCCTTTTTCTTATGACCGAGTTACATTGTGATTGAGAATCT
Source organism: Vachellia collinsii (assembly GCA_006871305.1). Taxonomy (NCBI): domain Eukaryota; kingdom Viridiplantae; phylum Streptophyta; class Magnoliopsida; order Fabales; family Fabaceae; genus Vachellia; species Vachellia collinsii. The sequence goes on along the minus strand of QFDD01006371.1, from coordinate 5,293 downwards.
CAAGTCACTTTCTTTCCCCATGTCTTATTTAATACGTCAAAGAGAAGTTGTTTAAGAGTCTTTGGTATGAGTTCCTTGATATCCTTAACATATTGCTTATCATCTTTTTATTTAGCGAACAAACAGAAGCATATGACATGAATCTAGAGGTATTTCTTTTCGAATCAGGACTCAATTAATTACCTGTATGTATATTGGGGATTTGTTTAGATGATGTTGAACAGAAAACTGACTGAAGGACAATAAAAAAAAAATATGCAGGTAAACTGCTGCTTTTGTGATTTTCAGTTGGCAGGAGGGCCTGCAGCTATAAAACAAGTGGCTGTTTGCTTGGATTTGCTTCCAACCTACTCGATCCTTTAAGTCATTGTGGATGCTGGCCTGATGCTAACATTGTCTAAACTCAGGAAAATGTTTGAAATCCCGTGGGGATTTAGAGTCTGTCACAGGCGAAATCAAAGTACTTTGAAAGAAACAAAATGGCTCTCCCTTTCATGCACAGAAATTGATAGCTCAACTACCCAAAAGCAACCTGATTCACAGTTGGGCGTCCGTTTTTGCATTTTGTTTGCACTGAAGGCAGAAGGCCTTAGAAGTCGGCCATCACTTAACTTGGTCTGTGATACAATCTCTAGAAACAATTGGTTTTCGCTATATTTGGAAGCTCTTGAACGACTTAGAACAAGAAAGGTTTTGTTAACTTCAGAAGCTTACCGTATTTTGTTGAGGACATATTTAACACAGGGTATGGTGGAACAAGCCATAGCAGTGTTCTGTCAAATGAGAGGATTATATTGTGAGTTTGATGCCCATACATACAATACAATCATTAAATTTCTATTGCAGAAAGAGATGTATTTGCTAGTGTTTGCACTGTATAATTTGATGATAAAGTTAAATTGCTATCCTAATGAGTATACTTACTCTTTGTTGATTAATGGATTCTGTAAATGTGGAAGGAGTGATGAGGTTATTGAAATTCTTGAAGACATGGACCGCAGTAATATACGACCAAATATGATAACATTTACATCTATTCTTTCTGGTCTCTGTCAGGAAAAGAAAATAGATTATGCATATAGATTGTTCAACAAGGTGAAAGGAAATTGGTTTCAACCTGATTTAATAACTTATAGTGTTTTACTTGATGGGTTTTGCAATGTAAGGAGGTTTGATGAAGCCTTTTCCTTGGTGCAGTTATTAGAGAGAGATGGGTTTTCTCTTGGAGTTGATAATTACAGTTGCATTATTGATGGCTTATTTAGAGCTAGGAGATATCATGAAGCATTTTCATGGTACGCAAAAATGTTGAAGGAGGGCATCATGCCTGATGTTGTTCTTTATACCATCATGATGCACGGGTTGTCAAAAGAAGGTAGGGTTGGTGAAGCCATGAAGTTGTTAGATGAAATTGTTCAGAGTGGACTTACACCTGATGCTTACTGTTACAATGCTGTAATCAAAGGATTATGTGATATTGGTCTTCTTGATCGAGCTATGTCTCTTCAACTTGAGATTTCTGACCATTGTCAATTTCCTAATACTTGCACATATTCCATTCTCATCTGTGGCATGTGTAGAGATGGACTAGTCGGGGAGGCACAGCAAATATTTAATCAGATGGAGAAACTAGGATGTTTGCCTTCCACTGTTACCTTCAATTCTCTTATCAGTGGACTTTGCAAGGCTGGCCAGCTTGAGGAGGCACGCCTTTTGTTTTGCAAGATGGAGATTGGGAAAAGCCCTCTTTTGTTTCTTCGGCTTTCTCAAGGTGGCAATCGGGTGGTAGATGGCATTGGACTTCGGAAAACTGTGGAGCAAATGTGTGAATCAGGGCAAATTTTGAATGCATACCACTTGCTAATTGATAGTGGGGTTGTTCCAGACATAACTACTTACAACATTCTGATTAATGCATATTGCAAGGTTGGTAATATAGATCGTGCACTTAAACTCTTTGAGCATCTAAAGCTCAAGGGGCTCTCCCCAGATTCTGTTACTTGTGGGACGCTTATTGATGGGCTTTATAGGGCTGATAGAGAAGAGGATGCCTTAAAGCTTTATGAGCAAATGTTGGAAAAAGGAGGTGAACTTAGTTTTTCAGTTTATAAAGCACTTATGACTTGGTTATGCAGGAAGAAAAAGGTCTCCCTGGCTTTCAGTGTTTGGCTGAAGTATTTAAATAACTTTCCTGGCCGGGTAGATTGTTCAACCGAGCATTTGGAGGGATATTTTAATGGAGGGCAAGTGGAAAAAGCAATTCGAAGGTTATTAGAACTGGACTTTAAGTTCAAAGATTTCAATTTAGCTCCATATACAATTTTACTTATAGGTTTGTGTCAGGCCAAAAGAGTAAAAGAAGCATTAATAGTTTTTTCTGTTCTTGATGAGTTCAACATCAATATCAATCCTCCAAGTTGTGTACATTTGATTAATGGTCTTTGTAATAAACAGAAGCTGGACAAAGCAGTAGATGTGTTTCATTATGCTTTGGACAAAGGTTTCTTTTTGAGTAGACAAATTCACAACCAACTCCTTATGCGTCTTCTTTGCTCTCCAACTGATAAGGAATATGCGGTTGCTCTTGTTAAAAGAATGGAATCTCTTGGATATACCTTTCGTAGTTATCATTCTAAGAAAGTGAGGTCTCTTTTACTTAATTACTGGGGACAACAACCAAAATACCGGAAAACATCAAGCAGATTACCTGGGCAAGAGGGGAAAGCAAAGACTTAATTCTCAGAAGTGATTGAATGAAGTTGAGGGGTCATCTTGAATGAATAGCTCCTTCTTGATCTTCACTATCCTTCCTTAAGTAGAATGCTCAGAATCAGGTGTGACATTCTGATGAACCAGACGCGCCCTTCCTATACTCCATATCGAGACTAAAAACTTGTTATCCAGAGGTGATTGATAATTCTGCATTCTTGTACATGACCTCTGCAAATTAAGATTTGTGAATGGGTTGTCAATGCCTAATTAAAATACAACTCTCTGTTGTAAATTTTAACATAGGAGCGGTAAGAAAGCTCTGTTGTCCAATATGGTGAAGAAGGGGTGTCAATGCTTTCCCTTGCTTTGAATCATTCTGTGGTTCATGTATGTCCATGCAGAAAATCAATCAAGTCGCCAGCAGAATGATCAACATGCGTGTCATATGAGGTTATGACTTTGTTTTGATTTTGGGTATACCACCAACCAGATCATGTAGGGACCTGTCTTGCCCCTAGTTTAGATGAGATCCTTGTAGCTTTTGTTTTGTTTTGATTCAAGCTTATGGCTTGCCACTTTAACCCCAACAAAAGGGGGAAATATGTTGCATTATAGTAGGGTTCTGTCGTGGAACAAGAATTGATCTTCAATTTGATACAGAATCAAGAAATACCTTACACTTCTGTAACTTTATATTAAAATTTAACTTTTTAATTTTATTTTTATTCAATATATATTATAGAATAAATTGGATATTTGTATAAAAAATCTTGACAAGACTGTAGATATGATTAAAAAATTCTCTCACTCTTTTTATAAATATGATCGAAAGAGTAATTTCAAAGATCTTGATTAAAAATAGAGTGAAAATAATATAAAGATTGGGTATTAGTCTTATTTATATTTCATACCTTAAGCTAAAATACATGTTGAACCTTTAACTTTATATCATGCTTCAATTTAGTTTCTCAAATTTATGAAGTGTATTTAGTTATTTAGCATTTTTTGTTCTAGTTGACAAAAATGTTAATAATAATAGTGACTAAAACTAAATGCTGATAAAATATATTTAAATTTTAAAGGATTAAGGTATTAATTTAGTGATGAAGTTTTTCATTAGAAACATCTAACACAATTAAGTTTTAAATGGTATAAAAGTATATACAATCTTTTAAAATGGTGCACTTTTAACAATTCATTTAAATTAATCCAAACGTCCATCTTTTTTTTTATGTGATACTCACATATTTTTACTTTAACTTTATAACTGATGTTTGAACCAATTTAATAAAATTGTTAAAATTACATTATTTTTTAAAGATTGTATATATTTTTACACCATTCAAAACTTAATTGCTCTTAATATTTCTAGCAAAAAAATTCATTGATAAAATTACACATCAGCTAAATTTTCAATTATAAAAATATTTTATTAAAGAATTAAAATTAGACAGCAAAGCTTCTAGGTATGAAAAATTTAAAAATATATTAAAATATTTTTTATTTTTAATAAAAGGAAAACAAAAGGTGCAAAAAAAAGTAACGAGAAAGATGGGCCATTTTAATTTTCAAAAAAGTATAACTGAAAAAAAAAAACAATTAGAAGAGATGCGCGCTTAGCTGTACGGAATTCGAAATATGAATGAGAAAAGGACACGGCTTGCCGTACGCAGCAGATCTCCCACGTTCCGTTTACTCATTGGATTTTCAATGACATCTGGCCATTCATCTCTTTCTGCTTTTTCTGAAAAAATATATTAGCCTAAAATTTTTTAGGAAGGAGTAATTTTGACGAATTTTTTTTTATAATTTAATATTATTTTAGAAATTTAAAAATGTAATAATATCATCCCGTGTTAAAAAATATTAATTTTGACCGTTTTGTTTAACTAAGTATCCTACGTGGTACTCTTAATTGGCACCACCTCAGCCCTTTACAGTTTTACTGCGTTGCACTATGCTAAAATAACATTGACTTCTCTTTCCTCCACCATGACCTTCGTCCCCTTCCATGAACCCAGCTCCTTCTCCGACACCGGCAATACCATCCTCTCCACCATGGCCGGCGTCACTCTCTCTTCATCTTTCTCTTCTCTGCGAGAAAGATTTTAGTCAGACAAACCAGCTCATGGAAGGATGGTACAACCCGGTGTCAACCAGCTCCTTCTCTGACACCCTTTTTTTTATTTCTCTCTGTGACAACCCAGATATTTCTCTTCATCTTTCCCTCTGCGACAACCCAGATCTCCTCTGCCAAGAATCATTAGCATCAGACCCAGATTTGCCCCTTCCACCAGTGTCTTGCCCGTCTTTGATCCTCCATCACTGTCATTGATTGATGGTAATTACTGAGATCAAAATGGTGGACGTCTTCATTTACACAAGAAATAGCGAAGAGGTCAGCCACCATTTTACTAACTGCAACCAAAAGCAAAGGTGAACGTCTTCATTCATCGCTGCAACAAGCAACAAAAGAAGGAGCCGCAAAGGGAGATGAGTTCCAACCATCATTGCCAATTTTCGTCTTCCTTCATCAATGCCAATTTTTATTCATCGGTTGATGGTGTTTCATTATTTCCGT
>QFDD01006370.1:0-13719 GCA_006871305.1 Vachellia collinsii | reverse complement strand
AGAAGAAGCAAGAGGAGGAAGAAAGCTGAACCTGAGGTGCTGCGGTGGCTCCATTGAGACACGACGATGAAACCAGAGGCAGAAGTAGCGAGCGGAGAGACGACAATGAACGCATAGAAGAGAATGATCTAGGGCTACAAATTATTTTTATTCTTCTTTAAATTTTTTCCTTTTTTTTAATGAGGGGTAAAAAAGTCTTTCTGATTAATCTATCATCTATTTTATCTAAATAAAAAAAATTTATATAACTGAATTCCATACCCATTTCTAACCTACCAAACAAATTTTAAAGTTCACTTCCAATGTCACTTCCACTTCCATTTCCACTTCCATTTCCACTTCCACTTCCATCAAAATCATTTCTGTGTACCAAACGGGGCATAAGGGAAAATGCAAGAAAATACCATTTGAAATTCAAAATTTCTCCTCGGTGATCCAACTTCCAAAATTCCATATTCCTCCTCATAAATAAATAGAGATTTTGATATGTGAGATATTTTTACAATTTTACCCCCTACCTTTTCCTCAATCACCCTCCTCTGAGGCACTTTCGATCGCTAGAGCTCCGGCAACTTTGGGGCCAATTTTTTTTTTCAAAAAAAAACATTGAGACTGTAACATAACTTTCCTTTACTTTTTGATATTGAAGACTATTTATAAACTACTTGAATACTTTCTATAAATTAGAATAAGTAAATCAAGTGAGATTTTTAAAACTCATTTCTTATTATTATTTACTTGGTAAATCATGAAATTTTAGATAATTTTAAAAAATCATAACTAATTCTAGAAAAATTGAAATAAAGTAATTCAAATCTCCATTTGAAGCCTATTCAATTCTCTATAGCAAAAAAAAAACTCATTTGAAAATTTCCTTAGTTGATATAGAAAAATTTGAGAAAGTTGCATTGTTCATTTTGTTTTGTCCAGGCGAGCTACACAGAGCCGCGCCTGTCAGACGATCCATCATACTGCAGGATTGAAGTCATTCTCCTACATTTATGCTGAGATGGCAAATATTAAATTTATTTACGTTACTTGTTTGTTAGTTGTTATTTAAATTTTTCATTCTGTTTATTTAGAATGAGGTAGCAAGGAGGGAGGGTCGAATGGCCACTTACGGGGATATGTATGTGGCCACCCACAGACACAATGACGGGATTCCATTATCTGAGGAAACTAAACAAATTATTGTAAGTTTAACATGTTTGTTAATATTTTATTGTATTTTGCATAAGTATTTAATATCGTTTTTCTATTTCAAAAGCGTATTCAACGAACTGACGCTGAGCTCAGGGAGTCCTAAGGGTTAGCTTTGGACCCCACTGCCTCACTCAAGAAGGCCATGGAAGGATGTGATCGGCATCCCGGGCGACTTCTATGTTAGGATCGGATTTGACCAAGAGGGGGGTGAATTGGTCTAATAAAAATTTTCGCAAACGTTGAATGCTAAAACAGAGTATGAAAGAAAGTGACACAGAAATTTATCCTTATTCGGTCCTCTTGACCTACATCCAGTCCTCAGAACCCTCTGAGCTTTCTCAATCCACTAATCTCAAAAGATTACAATCAAACAGAAGAAGGACTCTCCCCCTTCCTAACTCAAACTAACCCACAGACACTTTTGCTCGTGTCTAAACCAACTCAAGGTTCTCTAACCTTGACCAACTCTCTCAAATTCAATAAATGACAAGAATATTCTCCCTTTTGAGAATTTAATGATAAACACTGAAGCTCTTTTAATGAGAGTATGAAAATAGAGTATAAAGCTGAAGCGTAATAAATTCTCTTTCGTATGTGCGTTCTCTTGTTCTGCCGAGACTTGAATGTTTCGCCTTTTATAGGTGAGAAGATTAAATGTCCGTTAGAGACATTAATGTTTCCGTTAGACCCATTGTCTTCGTTCACCTTCCCGCATTGAATGCGTCTGCAAGTTTCTGACAGTAGGTAGAATGAAGATATGAGATTTTGTCCGTTGAATCTCTTTTTGTTTAGGCAATCTGAACTTCATTCCCTGTTAATAAATAAGTCAGATAAGCATTTATGATGGTTGGTGTGATTCAAATAATCGTTGCGTGAGAAAGGAAAGATTTTGGAATCAGTTTAAAGTCGCTGACACGCTGCGTAACTGTCAGAAGGTGGAACTTGAGTTTTGTCTCTTCATAACTCGAGTTATTGAAGAATTTTCAAAGTGGAAATCTCATAACTTTTGTTGAAATTCGAGTTTGAATAAGAGTTTTGATAAAACTTGAGTTGTAAAACTTATAACTCGGGTTTCCATGAGTTCCAGTAGGCGAAGATGCTTTGTGCTCTTCGAGACTCGAGTTTCATTTGGCAAAACTTCAAGTTTTGAAATTTTTCAAGTCATAACTTTCATTGTAACTCGAGTTTCCTTGAGAGTTTTGTATTACAGCATTTTTGTCATTCGAAACTCGAGTTTTCCTTCATAAAACTTCAAGTTATAAGAGTTTCAAAACATAACTTTTATATGAAACTCGAGTTGCATTGGAAGTTTTAAGTTTAAGACAAGTTTGCTTCTCGAAACTCAAGTTTAGTATCACGAAACTCGAGTTCTATGAAAACTCTAAGCAAAACTTAAAGTTTTGAAAGAAGTTTTGAAGTTCATAAATTTTTCTCAGCCTGAAACTCGAGTTCTATAAACCCAAAACTCGAGTTATGACAAAACTTTTGCTTAAACCTCAAGTTGAGAAGGAAGTTTCGTTTCTCTCTCTTCGAAACTCGAGTTATGAGACTCATAACTCGAGTTCTAGCAAGACTTCCACTGAAACTTCAAGTTCTGGAAGGAAGTTTCGCTTTTCAAAACCATTTGAGAGCCCGAAACTCGAGTTCTATAAAATGAAACTCGAGTTTTGCCAAAACTTCCAACATAACTTGAGTTTCCATTGCGAGTTTTGATTTTCCAAAAGACTTCCAATGAACGAAACTCGAGTTTTAAAACATGGAACTCGAGTTTTGAAATAACTTTCATTTAGACTCGAGTTCTTTTGAGAGTTTTACATTTCTAAAGCCTTTTTCAGCACCCGAGACTCGAGTTTTGACTCCCAGAACTCGAGTTTTGATATAACTCGAATCAAAACTTGAGTTCTCTTGAAAGTTTGAGATTTTGAACACATTTTTAAATACTGTAACTCGAGTTATAAATCACATAACTCGAGTTCTAGCAAAGATTGCATTAAAAACTCGAAGTTTTCTAAAACTTTCTGAAAACTAATAATCAAAACACAATTTCAAAAACATATTTGTCATCATCAAAACATTACTCAACATTCTCCCCCTTTTTGATGGTGACAAAACTATTCAACAGGAGATAAACACAGAGTAAACAATTCAGGAACAGTAATTCACAAAAATTCAACAAACTTCATAAATTGGTTAGAAAATGCAATACATAGTTCAAAAATTAGAAACAGATACAATAGAAACAGATACAAGATAAGATAAACAAAACAAAGTCACCACTTCTCCCCCTTTTTGTCATCAATCAAAGAGGGTGAGAAGGAGAGGCAGAAGATGGTGAAGGAGAAGAGTCAGAAATATTGAAAATGGTGGTGAGAGGTGCAAGAGATAGAGGAGGCTCAGATGGGGTAGGCTCAAAGGGAGGAGACTCAGATGCTGGAGGAGGCTGGTCAGGCTCAAAGAAGGATGGTACTCAAGCAAGAGCAAAGGAGCAGGGGTAGAAGATGGTGGAATAGGCTCTGAGTCAGGCACAGGGTCAACCACTGGAGAGGCAGTAGGAGAGGGTACTGATGGTGCAAGAACAGGTGATACAACAATAGGAGATGCAGGAGCAGGCTCAGAATCAGGCATTGAAACATTAGTAGGAGACACTGGATTATGCTTAGAAGCTGGATCAACTACTAGAGAACCAGGAGCATGCTCAGGAGAGGTAGAAGGCTCAGGTGCTGCTGTCCCAGAAGAGGAGGCCTTAAATCCTTTAATGAAGTCCTCAATGAAAGTCATCATTCCTTCCAAAGAGGAGAGTCTGGAGTCTACTGAGACTTGGAGAGAATCCATCGAGTCCTTCAAAGCACCTACTGCCATATCAAGTGATCTCCTGGTAAAGTACTGAGCAGCAAATAGAAGGAGGTTGTTCACAAAGTTCTTGGTCTCTGAGTGAAAAGCCTGAGTGAACTCCTCACCCATCTTCCTAAACTCAGTCTGCATGAAGTGCTGGATTGAAGCCTGAGCAAAGGAAGGTGCAAAGGTGCGCTGCTGAGGAGCTGAAGACTGTGCCTCATCCTGGGGCACTCTAGAGGGTCCAGAAGCAGTCTTCTTACTCTGCTTACTCTGAATTGTGGTCTGACCAGGGGCTATTTGTATCTCAATCTTCATCCTATGAAGATGAGTCTCCTTAAATTCCTGAGGCATGAGTCCCTTCTCTCCCTTCATTATGTGCCAAATCTCATGCAACTGTAATATCCTTGAAACCAAATAGGCGTAAGGAACTGCCATCCTTTTAGATTTGGAGAACCTGAATCTCCACATTTCATCAAACACCATTTGGCCTATGTTCCTCTTTTCTTTGGCCATAATGGATGCCATCATCTGATAATCAGAGGATGACATATGAGTGTAGTTCTTCCCCTTGTTCACTAAACATCTAGTGTAGATGTAGTGAATCACTCTCTGAACAGGGGGCATAGCTGCAGGCTCAAATTTCAATCCAGAAAATGGTTCCCCAGGCCTTAAATACTCAAAGATTTCCTCATCACTAAAGGTCCTAAACTCAGTAGCAAAATCATGTGTTCCTAGATATGAATTAATTAAATCTGGGGCTATATGAATATCAGCACCCCTGATCTTAGTCTTCATAGACCTCAAAAGTACTTTCCCAGATACATAGTGGCAGAAGTAGATATCAAGTTATTGTAAAATATTCTGATCATATCAGGGGAATAGGAAATGTTGATCTTAATTAACTTTTCATAGTATGCCAGGTATTCTTTAACATCTATTCCCAAGTCCTTTATAGAATATAAATCAATGAGCATGGCAGGACACAACTCCCTATCCTTATATGCATTCTCAAAAACTCGAGGGACTTGAGGATTTATGTAAACTGGACTTACATTAAAACCTGGGGGTGCAACCCCTGCTGTTTGTCCAGATGCTTGTGAGGTCTGAGGAATCTCTGATGTAGAAGCCTTTTGAGTCTTCTTCCATTTCTTTGGAATTGAAGCCCGAGAACCAGGACAAACACTCTCTGTTTCAGAATCATAACCCACTGCCCTTGAAGCCTCTGGTTGAGTAGATGAAGACATCGGAGCCTTTCCTTTTCCCTTAGGACTCAGGATGGACTTAGGCTTACTCGTCCTTGACTTTCTGGTTAAGGGAATCTCTGTTTCTTGCTCCTTTGTAGGCTCTGTGATACGGACCCGTTTCGGTGGTGGAGGTGTAGAGGCTTGGGATTGAGAGGGTGCACCTTCAGATGTCTTCTTGGACTTGGAAGGAGTTTTCGAACCTCCCTTAGTGTGAGCCATGGCTTGAATTCAAGAAATTTTAGAGAAAAAGATGAATTTGAAGTTTTGGTGCCTTTGGCGTCGAATGGAAAATTTGGGAGATTAAACGGTGAAAATGATGGAATGAATGAAAATTTCGGGCATGCAAATATTGAGAAATGCCCTATAACTCGAGTTTCATTTATGAAAACTCAAGTTTCGGGGTCCAAAGATGAACAGGCACTTGATAACTCAAGTTTTGTTCAACCAAACTCGAGTCTCGGGGTCCTGAATATGAACAGACTTTCCATAGCTCGAGTTTTGCTTAGCCAAAACTCGAGTTTTGGACCCTGAAACAAAAACACTTACCATAACTCGAGTTTTGTCCTCTGTAAACTTTAGTTTTACCTGAACTTTCTAGGAAACTTGAGTTTTGTAGCGAGTTGAGCCTCTAGAGCTTCTGGAACTCGAGTTTTGGATTACCATAACTCGAGTTTCGAGCGAACCTTCATCCTCCATCGAGTTTGAGCCAGGAAATGCTTGATAGAACTCGAGTTTTAAATATCAAACTCGAGTCTCGTGATCTCCAACCCCGTTTTGCTTTAGAATTTCGTCCAAACTCGAGTTTTCTTCACATGAAACTCGAGTTTCGCAACTTTTTCTTCTGTGAATCATTAAAACTCGTTCCAGAACTTGAGTTTTGCTTGGCATAAAATGCACTCTGTTCTTTGTGTCGAAAACAGAGGCCTGCAAAACTTTCTGAAAACACTCCGATGATAAAATTAGTTTATAATCATCAAAACATATAAACATTAAATATGAAGATACTTACAATTCATTGGGATTTACCATTCCTAATTCTCTTCCAATATTTACAAATTGTTTTCTGGCAAGAGGTTTGGTGAAGATGTCTGCCACTTGTTGGTGAGTTGGAATGAACATTACTTGGACATCCTTTTTCTGTACATGATCCCGAATAAAGTGATGACGTATATCTATATGCTTTGTTCGGGAGTGATGCACAGGATTCTTGGCTAGACTAATGGTACTCGTGTTGTCACACAGGATTGGGATTTCTGACAAATCCATTCCCAGATCCTGAAGTTGCTGCTTCATCCAAAGCACTTGTGCACAGCAACTAGCAGCTGCAACATACTCAGCTTCTGTTGAAGATAGTGACACCGTTGATTGCTTCTTGCTAAACCACGACACCAGTGACCCTCCAAGAAACTGACAATGACCACTAGTGCCTTTTCTATCGGTTTTATATCCTGCATGGTCAGAATCAGAATACGATAACAAATATTCATTGTTACCTCTTGGATACCACATTCCAAGCTCAGTGGTTCCAACCAGATATCTAAAAATTCTCTTGACATTTTCAGCATGTGATTCTTTTGGTGCAGCTTGATATCTGGCACACATTCTCATGCTAAATTGGATGTCAGGTCTGCTGGCTGTGAGATAGAGTAATGATCCAATCATTCCTCTATACTTCTTGATGTCAAAGTCCTTTCCACTCACGTCAGCATCAAGCAAGGCAGTGGAGCTCATGGGAGTGTCTGAACTTTTACATTGCTCCATTCCAAACTTCTTCAAGAGCTCTTTTAGGCACTTTGTTTGGCTTATGAAGATTCCATTCTTTCTTTGCTTGATCTGAAGTCCAAGGAAGAAATTTAATTCTCCCATCATGGACATCTCAAATTCTCCCCGCATCATCTTAGCAAAATCCTCACAGAGAGTATTGTTAGTGGCTCCAAAAATAATGTCATCAACATATATTTGAATTATAAGCACGTCAGAATGAATATGTTTAATAAATAAGGTTGTATCAACTTTCCCTCTGACAAAACCTTTGTCTATCAAAAATTTGCTTAATCTCTCATATCAAGCTCTTGGAGCTTGTTTTAATCCGTAAAGAGCTTTCTTTAATTTGTAAACATAATCTGGCTTTGAAACATCTTCAAATCCATGTGGTTGTTCAACATAAACTTTTTCCATGATGAAACCATTTAGAAAAGCACTCTTCATGTCCATTTGAAAAAGTTTAAAATTTTTGATACAGGCAAAAGCAAGAAGAACCCGTATAGCTTCTAATCTAGCTACTGGTGCATAGGTTTCTTCATAATCAATTCCTTCTTCTTGATTATAACCTTTTGCCACCAATCTAGCTTTGTTTCTGACAATTACTGCTGATTCATTAAGTTTGTTCTTGAATACCCATTTTGTTCCAATGACAGGATGATCATTTGGACAGGGTACCAAGTCCCAAACTTGATTTCTTTCAAATTGATTTAGTTCTTCTTCCATAGCAATAATCCAGTCATTGTCAGACAAAGCTTCTTCTACATTATTGGGTTCAACTTCAGAAATGAAAGCTTCACTTAAAAATTTTCTTCGTGTCTGTACACCTTCATTCACTTCTCCAATCACTTGATTGAGAGGGTGATTTTTGATGTACTTCCACGCTTTTGGTTGAGCATTTTCAAAATGTTTATCCGAAGGATCTTCTTCGGGATCATTTTCCAGTGAAGTCATATTTTGAAAATCTTTTGAAGTAGCAATCTCCTCATACAAAGGTTTTGTCTGAGATTCAGTTTCAACAAACTTAACATGTATTGACTCTTCAACTACACAGGTGCGTTTTTTAAAAACTCTATATGCTTTACTCTTATTAGAATAACCAAGAAATAAACCTTCATCAGCTCTAGGATAGAATTTACCAATGTTTTCCTTCCCATTGTTGTGGATGAAACATTTGTTGCCAAAGATATGAAGATGAGAAAGATTTGGTTTTCTTCCTTTGTATAGCTCATATGAAGTCTTCCCGAGAGATGTCCTGATATAGGCCCTGTTGGAGATGTAGCATGCTGTGTTGATTGCATCTGCCCAGAAGACTTGAGACATTTGTTTCTCAATCATCATGGCTCGTGCCATGTTTGTCAGGACTCTGTTCTTCCTCTCAACAACTCCATTTTGTTGAGGAGTCCTAGGAGCCGAGAAGTTGTGACTGATTCCTTTTCCTTCACAGTAGCTTGCAAAGTCTCCATTCTCGAACTCTCCTCCATGATCTGTTCTAATGGAAACAATAGACATACCCTTCTCATTTTGGACCTTTTTGGCAAATATAACGAATAATTCAAAAGTTTCATCCTTTGATGATAAAAACATAGTCCATGTGAATCTAGAGAAATCATCAACAATGACAAGTGTATAAAGATTTCCACCAAGACTTTTAACTCTTGCTGGACCCATCAAATCCAAATGAAGTAGTTCAAGAGGCTTTTTAGTTGAAATTTCATTTTTAGATTTGAAGGAAGATTTGTTTTGCTTTCCCATCTGACAAGCATCACATGTCAAATCATTTCTAACTTTGAGCTTTGGAATACCTTGAACTAAATCATATTTAATTAACTTGTCAAGTTGATTCATATTCACATGTGCTAATCGTTTATGCCATAAGGAACTTTCATCAGCTTGACTAATAAAACAAGAATTAGCAAAGGATTTTTCTAGATCAAGGGTGTAACAGTTACCATCCCTGGGTGCTCGTAGTTGGATGTTTATCTTTTCTTTGTCAATTGCCAAATCTTTCTTGTTGACGATGAAGCATTCTTGACCGTCAAATATGACCAATTTATCTTTGTTAGTACTCTGGCTCACGCTCAACAGATTATGGCAAAGTCCTTCCACGTGATAAACATCTTTTACAGGCAGTCCATTTGGGTTGCTAATCTCTCCTATTCCAGTGATCTTCCCAGATTGATTTCCTCCAAAGCTTACCTTTCCTCCATCCTTTGATTTCAGGTTGACAAATTTACTCTTGTCCCCTGTCATGTGTCTTGAGCATCCACTATCAATGTACCATTTATTTGAGTTGGATACTCTAAGACAAACCTGTAAGAAATCAAGTCATTGTTTTAAGTACCCAAAGCTTGTTGGGTCCTTTGTGGTTAGTCTGACACGATTTGTATTCATGAGTTCCCTTGGGTACCCATTTATACGTGCCAAGCATCTTCCCTTTCTTGAAATAGCAAGAAGAAGTTTTGTGTCCCTTTCTATTACAATAGGTACATGAAGCAAAAGGATCAGAAGTGTGAATAGACTTTTGGAAATATTTAAGATAACTTTTGCCTCCGTACCTTTTCTTCCCTTTTCTTTTATCACTAATTGGGTTATAGCCTATTCGAGTTCTATCATTTACTACTTTCTGGCTTTTTAAAATGACCTGTAACATTCCACTACCTTTGGTAAACTTTTCCAAAGCTTTATTTAGACGATCATTTTCCTTTTTCAAAATAGGACATTTTAAGCATTCATCTGTAGCTTCCTTTATCACTGGTTTTTCTAACTCTCTAACCTTCTTTCTTAACCCAGCTAACTCTTTGGCAAATTTAAGAAGATTAGAATGCATTTAATCATATTCTAATCGTAATTCATCATAAGTTGGTTCAGCAACGATTACCTTATTTGTCTCTGAAATTTCTTCCTCCTGAGCCACAAGACAAATGTTGGCTTCTTCTTCAGGTTCACTCTCATCCTCTGATGAGCTGTCTCCCCATATCCCAGAAACATATGCCTTCTTCTTCTTGAAGGATTTGAATCTTTTCTTTTCTTTATTTTTCTGGGATAGCAATGGACAGTCAGCCTTCATGTGGCCTGGCTTGTTGCACTCAAAGCAAATAATTTCTTTGCTTGAAGCACCCTTTTGAAATCTCCTCGGAGGTTGATCTTTTCTGTAGAGTTTCTTGAACCTCCGAACAACCATGGCCAGCTCCTCGTCCTTCACATCCTCTTCTTCCTCAAGCTCTGTTTCGGGTTCCTTTTCCTTTATTGTCTTAAGAGCCAATCCTTTCTTCTTTCTTTCTTCTATTCCCGAGAGCTCCTTCTTGAATTTCTGTTTGCTCTCATACTCAACAAGGCTCCCAAAGAGAGCAGCTATGGACATCATTGATTCTCCTCTTGATTCTTCAATGGCTGTGACTTTAGCTTCCCATTTGTCAGTGAGAATATTGAGGATCTTTCTCACTGGGGTGTGTTGGTCATATGTTTTTCCAAGAGCGGCTAGCTTGTTGATGAGATGAGTGTGTCTCATTTCAAACTCTGCGATGGTTTCTCCTTCTTTCATTCTGAGTAAGTCATACTCAGTAGTCAGAGTGTTTACTCTTCCTTCCTTTACAGCTTCAGTTCCTTCATAAGCGATTTCCAGTGCTTCCCACATGTGTTTAGCTGAAGGAAGTGTACAAATTCTGAAGAAATCATCTTCATTTCATGCAGCCTGCAACATCAAGACAACTTTTCTATTAAGCAAAGCTTTCTTTAAATCTTGTTCATCAAACTCACTACGAGTTTTAGGAACAAGCACATCACCAACTTTCTTTTGGGGAACAAAGTTCCCAATTTCAAAAGCATCCCATAAATCTAAATCTGTTGCCAAAATAAAATTTTGAAACTTTATTTTTCAAAAAGAAAATCGTTGACTGTTAAAAGCTGGAGGTCTAGTGATGGAAGCTCCGTCACTGATAACGTGTTCGCCAAATCCTGCCATTTATAACTCTTGAGACTGTTAAGTCCTTTACACAAGAGACCAGCTCTGATACCAAATGTTAGGATCGGATTTGACCAAGAGGGGGTGAATTGGTCTAATAAAATTTTTCGCCAACGTTGAATGCTAAAACAGAGTATGAAAGAAAGTGACACA
This sequence comes from Vachellia collinsii, assembly GCA_006871305.1. Taxonomy (NCBI): domain Eukaryota; kingdom Viridiplantae; phylum Streptophyta; class Magnoliopsida; order Fabales; family Fabaceae; genus Vachellia; species Vachellia collinsii. Next base: position 2,559 of record QFDD01006370.1, on the reverse strand, counting down.
GAAATTTTGGATTCACTACTGATGAGTTGAGAATTACATCTGTGAATTTTTCAAGACTCATTCACACATGTGAATCTCTAGACGATGAGCTGTATATTCTAGCATCAGAGGCATAATAGGTTTATTATGTGGAGAATGAGAAACATAAAGATTGGAGTATGGTCGTTCATCTTAAGCCTAGAGATCTTTATGACATCGGTGATAGCGATGGACATATCATCTATGAGGCACAGTCATTCTATCCTATTGATTTTGAAAACTTCTTTCTCGAAGGAAATGCAGATTTACGCCTTATTAGGGCATATGATGCTAAATAAATATTTCAGGTACGTAATATATATATATATGTAATTTGTTTCAAGTAATTCAAGTTTTTTAAAAAACAGAAAAATTTAGTAACGATTCAAAACCGCTACAAAAACAAAAAACCGCTGCAAAGAACCGCTATATAAAACGCTGCTAAAAAAACCATTGCAAAAGATAGTGACATAAATAGCAGCTAATTCCTGCTAGACATCCTATAAATACCCTTTCCACCCCATTTCGTTTTCTACTCTTCATCCTTTTCTCTCACTTATTATGTCTTTCTCCTCTATTCATCTTTTTAAAATATAGCTAAGGTCGAACTCAAGTAAAGCTTTTGACGATGACACTTCTTATAGGTATTACTTTTGACAATTTATCCTCATTTTGTATTTTAATAATATTAATTATCTTTTTTTTTCTTTATACAACTTTTCTTTATTTTATTTACTAATATTCTTTTTGGTATGCTAATGCTTTATTCTTTTTTTTTTTCAAGTTTTTTTTATCATTACATTAAACAATATATATTATTTATATACTACTATTTAATTTGAATTAATTATTTATTAATAATAAGCCCCTTTCTATAATTATAATTAATTTTGATATAATTATTTCGAATAAAATATATTTTTAAAATTTTTAGAAACATTAGTAGCGGTTTTAATAACTGCTACAAATGTCCTTCATGACGGAAATATAATAGGATATTTTGATTTCTGAGAATGACACTTATAGCGGTTTCAAACTACTGCAAAGTATTGACGGGAATTTTCAAAATTTTAATATTTGGCGAAAAATCTAATTTTCACTTCAAACTTAGTCGCAGTTTAGTAACCACAACTAAATTTTCTCATTTTTTTATTTTGTAGCTGTTTCTTTGACCGTTACAATAATTTTTTTTCTTTTTCCGTAACTAAATATTTGTAGTAGTTTTGAACCGCTACTAATATTGCATCATCTTAATTTGTTGCGGTTATAAAACGTTGCAAAGTTAGTAGTGATTTTTGTTGTGTGCACATCTGTTTATTAAAACCGCTGCTAAATCTGTTGTCACGATGGATTTTGCAACGATTTGGTAAACTGCTACTATTACTCTTGTTGCAGTTAAAAACCGTGACAAATGCATAAAATAACTGCTACAAAGTTAACCTTTTTTGTAGTGATGTAGTGTGTATGCGGTTTTTAAGATTTCTAACTTTCTAAACTTCATTGATTTGACTATTTTGACATGTGGTTTAAAAAGTTGTTTTAAATGGTCTAAAAAGCCTGTTTTTCCATTCCCCGTTCACATCCTGTATTACTTGGTTCACAATGTTATTAGGTATTAACTTTTTCCACTATACCCAACCCCCCCCAGTTAATAAAATATGATTTTAAATTTAAATACACATATACCTTTGAAACAAGGAACTTCTATAATCATTATTATGCCAAACATTTGTTCCCAGTATTTCGTGGCCCTTGTTAGTTTAAGATAACAACCAACTTTTGGTATTTTTCATCACTTTCAATGACTAACAAATACTGCAACCATCTCCTCAAAAAAAATGAAAAAGTTAACGTATAATGTCTTCTTTTAATAAAGTCGTGTTCAGAAATCTTAGGTCTATTGATTCTCAAGTTCATGCTTCACAATTTAATGAATTTATGCTTCTATGTCTTTCTGGTTCAATGGTTATCCACACAATTAAATCAAAACTATACAGATATTCTTAATTACTCGGATCAATAAGATCACACATCTATATATATATAGTAAAGTTGGAATAGCACATTAATCCTTGTAAGATACTAGTTACATTCTTATTAATTGGTATAATTTAAATTGTTAGTAAGTTAATGTATAAATATTAATGTTAATATTTTTATGGTAAAATTGGGAGGAATTAATAGGAGCCAGAGCCTGCAGTACGGTAAAAAAGTGTGTGATGCTTTTTTATTAAACGTTAAACTAATTGAATTTCAAGCTCTAGTATTAAAACTTGACGAGTACTTACAGAAAACTTCGCTAATTGCCAACCAAAAAGAAGGTTATATGGCTAATGAGATTTTTATATCATATTAGTTAAATCTGTACTAATTAGATCAATATTATCGACATTTAGTTAACCTTTTTTGTTTCCAACTCCTCCTAAATTTATTTGTTAATAAAAAAATTTGATTTATATTTAAATTCACATAAAAATATACATTATGTGTAAAAATTGTTAATAAATATTATGATATATTTTGTATATGTTCATGAATCAT
>QFDD01006369.1:0-12674 GCA_006871305.1 Vachellia collinsii | reverse complement strand
TTTTTTTTTAACATATCTCTCCTTGCTCAATGAAGATGAAGGAATTGTTATTTTATCAAATCTCAATTTCACGTGTATTTTTATTACATTTTATAATTTTGAAAATAAAAGTATTTAAAAATTACAACGCGGTTATTTAATGCGTAAAAGTGTTGTATTTATCAAGCACAGATCCATTATTGACTCGGGCAAAAAAATAGATCCATTATTGAGAAGCGTCATTTACGCAACGTCATGGAAAGGCCAGAAGCTATAAACTAGGAACTAGGAAGGCATGAGATTCTTACATTTTAATTTGGAACTCAAATGGAAAAAGCCATATATTCCATTTTCATGATTGGATATGCATGTGTCGGGAAGTTAATTACTATCCTCAGTCTGTTTTATAAGAGTAAGTTGATTTTCTCATAAAAATTAATGAAATTAATTAATTTATTTGATGTTCTAAACATCCTTGCATAAAAGAATGACTAAAATGCAAAGTAAATAAGAACTTACAATTAAGGGGGTATTAATACGGGATGGTTCAAAAAAAATAGTCAAATATAAAAAATAAAATGGATTAGCTCTTATATTTAGGGTTAAAGTTAATTTTCAGTTAGCACTTATTATAAATAACGGAGGCAGTGTCAAAGTTTGGTTAAGCTAATCTGCACTTTATTTATCTGGGAAGAATCTAATGCAAACCTCTCAGCTGTATGAAAATTTATAAAGTAAATAAATTATTAATTTATTAATATATACACATCATCTACGACGAATCTTTTTACGCCAGTAAATTGTAGAGAGCACAGACTTAATTCATTCTCCGGGGTTCAGGTTTCTTGTACGTAGTGATGTTGAAGCCTTGAATCTGTTGCAACTTGCCACTATTCGAAACTTACGGACCGTTTTGATTTTATGTGACATATGAAATGATAAATTCATGCATGCAGATAGCTGGTTAGTACTCAAGCAGGTCCTTGTTCTGAAATCAAATCTTACCAGTCGCGAATTTGAACAAGAGCTCCATCATCAACCATGTTTATCGTTAATCCAAGTTTCATTCTTGGCCTAATTTCGCACAGAACTATTCTATAAACTCCCTGTATAATTAGATTCACAAAACACCCGCAACATCAAAGATAACTCTGCACAAAGTCACTCAGACTATGAATTCCTTATTAATCAATTTACATATAGCATACCAGCTATAGTTGTAGATAACTAATTAAGCTTGGTTGTCTTGAATCGTGGTTCGTTCTGAGTTTAGATGCTCCAGCTTCAAACGCTCCTGAACAGTAGATATATAGATCGCAGCTTTTGTGTCCACGCTTTCATCACCAGACATCCCGTACACCTCTTCCCATCGTCGGCTCACGACGTCGCAGCGATTATCTGCTACCAGCATCGAAGCCTTTGGTTTTGGCGGCGCCATCGCGTAGTCTCGGTGGACCAAGATCCCCACCGAAGCGGCAGGGCAAGCCGTCGGCTGGCTCGTCTTCATCAACTTGGCGCCACCTGCGGTTGAGGCCGGCTTGGGAGGGCGATGGAATGGTATTAGCGTTCCCTTCAAGAACCCTCGGCTTCGCTTTCGGTTTGCCTCCATCGTTGGATCTGCACACCTGCTGTTTGATGTAAGTTTCCTATGAATAAGATGAAGTGGCTTGATGGTGTGTTTGCGTTTGGGACGAGAGGGTGTTTGTGTGCTTATATATATTGTTGCTTGGATGCTTTTTTTTTTGTGCTTAATTGATATTTCAGATAAACACGAGCATACGTGGATGGATTGTAGTTGTGGTCCCTCGACTACAAATATCTGCTGGAGGCATAGCTTCTCTGAATTTTCTTCTATTTTGGATTAGTTGATAAACATATATTCCACTCAATTCTTAAGGTAATCTTATATGATATGAGGTTGGTTTATTTGTTTAATTTTATGCTAACAGCACCAATAATACTATTTTTCTATCATCAATCATTTGCTTTGGAAAAATGCGTGGGATCAGATTCAGTCTCTTTGGAACCAAATTTCCGTCAGTTTACGATCCGATATTTTCTTTAATATCTAATTTGCTGTGATTCAGCCAACTTTTGACACATAGGGAGGGGCAACTGTTTATAAATATGAGACAGGCTTAATTTGGAGTTTAGCGTAAAGAACCGCCTAATTCCACAGTAATATGCTTGAAAGTTCGGAGTATATAGGATTGATACTTCATCCACTATGACATAACTTTCCTGATACGTACCATCACTTTATTAAGAAAAGAGAAACCTATGAGAATTTTGAGTGCACACTGTATTTAGGAACATTGACAATTTTAAGCCTTTTCTCGAGACTACACGGGGGAAGAAGTGACTGAAATCCAATAGAGCACTGGAAATAAAATTGCATATCTTGAAAAAGAAAAAAAGATATCAGATGATATACTCAGGGTTCAATGGATAAGGATTGTGCTATGCAAGTCTAAAAGGAAGCATTTTCTTATAAACACATTTCTGCAATGCATTTCATGAGTTCAACCACACAAGACTGCATGTTCAAGACTCTCACAAGTAACTGTTTGTGATATGTACTCAATTTTCCTGTTATGTTCGGTATCACTCAACCCTTTAATCTTAGGTTTCTGAAAGAAAAGCGGAAATTATTTGCAAGAGATTGCAGCAGCTATGTGCAGGGAGTGCTGATGATTGTGGCCTTTTGAGTTGGAGGCATCTAACTTTTCGTGAGAGCTATACATGGGTTTTTAATGACACCTCAATCTGGAGTCCTGGTTTAATTTTGTACATCATGGAGCAACGAACGGTTAGGATAGTTAAGTGGGGACGACAACTTGGGATGCACTGCTTTAATGGGACATGTACTAGACTATAGACAGAGATAAAAAGTTGTTTACCTTTGAAGGATCGGATAAGATATTCTGTCTGACTGTCAAGTCCTACGTCGCACCAATGCAAGTTGGGATTCCTGTATGCATTTTTTCTTCTGCAAAATTATTCACGCTCAATTATTCAAGGGATTCTGTTAGATTTCTGGAATTAGAGCAGGGAGTACTAAGCATTACTTTTGATAATGGAACTTGTCTCTGTTACTTTTCATCTTTGAAGGACTAGAGAATCTGATCATACATGGACCAAAAAGTGCTAATTATCTCGATGTCTACTTTTCTCTTCTGTTTGAGCCGTGCAAGTTATAGGATGGGAAATTCTTTGGTGCTGACGTGTTGCTAGGTTAACGGTTCAGAGGTAACTAATAACTTCAGAATGTCTGTATTGGTGATTTTTCGTGTTTGTATCATTGACGACGACTCCTGCTTCTTCATGGAGTATGTGCAGAGATGGGCAAGAAGAAACCAGCGCTTTGCCCTGACACACGTGTGAAATCTGCAGAACTTGCTGGATAATGCAAAGTGCAGAGAATATTAGAATCTCAATAATAGAATACAAATAGCCCCACCCCAGTGATATATGGTATTCTCCTTTGGAGTTTGTCGTTTCTTTTCACTCCCCTTAAGTTTATCATGTTTATTTCTTGGCGAGGTGAACACGAAAGGTAGCTTGAGAAATATCCTCACCCGCCCCTCAGCATATTCTCTCTCGTATTTCCATGCTGGTTTTATGCTGAGATTTAATATAGTATTGTAAATTTTTCATGAAGCAAGAAAATAGAGGCAAAGATTACATTTTTTATCCATATTCTGTAAAGTGGGCTTATATTTGTATACTTAATTAAACATTTACTTTAGTTCAAAGAATAAAAGCTTCATGCGTTGTTACCGACATTAGATCATCCCAAATATGAAATGGCAGCATAGTTTAGGCAAGTACTAGAAATTTGTTTCAATCTATGAAGGTGCTCTAATGAATCTGAACTTTATAGCAACATCTACCGCCTTTTATGTTCAGATGACTTGGTCAAAATATCCTCCCTCTTGCTTCCTCATGAACACTGATATATTTTCAGGGTGATGGCGTTGAGACTGATTGATATTCAAAGTTATATCTCCTAATAAAGCCCAGCGATCATGATGAGATTCACAAGACAGAGTGAGGCCCAAAAATGGTTAATCTTGAAGGGCAAAATGATGGGTGGGGCACAAGGCACGGGCTTTCTTGAGTTGACGCAAAAGGCCCAGAAAATAGGAAGGATCAACGAGTAAAAGAGGGAAGGGGCATTGTGTTAATTAGTATTGTCAGTGATCAAACAAAAATGATGGTGATGATGATGGCATGATGAGCGTGAAGATGATGGCAGCTGATTAGATACACAACAGTGAATTATTACAGTGCAACAAAATTAAAGAAGCAGGACCTATCAAACAACCACAGCTAAACCCCTCTCTTTTATTCCACAGTTTAATCAAATGAACAAACCTCACCCCTTCCCTCATTCCTATATAAACCAGATATTATCACAACTCCCCCTCTATATCCCCTGCCTTTCTCAAATCTCCGTCTTGGATTCTGTGTGTTTCAGCTTTGTCTTGTTTCTCGCTCATTCTCAGCTCTCTTCCATTGCACAGGATTGTTATTTGATCAGGCAACTGCGCGCTTTCAAGTATTTTTGTGTGTTTGTATGCGTAAGTATATTTATATGTATTGGCCATTTTGTTACGTGCTTGATATGTTTCGTATTCGTTTTGATGTTGGCATGGTTCAATCAGGTCAAAGTTCTCACAGGATTCATTGGTTGAAGGCTTTAATCTGATTGAGCCGTGCCAATATCCGATTCACTTCTCATTCTCCACACTCGTATTCCCTGTCACCTTCACTGCATTTTGCCTCCTTATATAAGAATGCATACGGATGGAGAGATATTAATAGGTGAATTGAGAAATTGCATGTAAGATTTATCACATCTAAATTTTGTTTTGTTGCTGTACCATATCTAATCTTTAAAATAAAATCCGCTATATCATGGATCGAAAGGGATATCAAACATCTTGTGAATTCAAAACTTGAATCAACTTCTTTACTCAAAATTAACATTCAAATGGATTATGAAAAGTATGCTTTGAAGAAACATAAAGTTCACCTACAGCATGTGGCATTATAGCTTTACATTCATTTTGATTTTGATGAAGATTGTTGTAACACGTTTTTACCTCTTTATATAGACTATATCCCTATCCACCTTCTTTTGGTAACAAAGAATGTGTAAATATATTTTGTTTGGACAAGACTTATATGTTAGCTGTTTCATCTTATTTTAAGTGCAAGAGTTCGTTTGAATTATTTTTATTTTAAATACAACATAGTGGAGTATGTATCATACCTTGAATATTAATACACCCACTAGGCTGGTAATTTTTTCTTAGCCCAGCAGAAAGAAACAGTTATTCAAAGCATAGGGGGTGTTAGTTGTACACCGAACGATTCACATATGCTGTTCATCTCCCCCCCCCCCAAAAAAAAAAAAACAAAGAAAGGCGTGTCTGTGAGTCATGAGCACCTCCAGTATTATGACTGAAGGTCGAGGCATTAATGTATACTCCAAACCACTGCTTCATGAACTGTAACTCGGGGCAATGCAAATTGGCATGACCTATGATTTGTCCCAAGGGGATGATGATGCCTAATGAAAAATGGACCCGGATGGATCAAAAGGAGAAAGTGGATCCATGATCAAAATTTACCAAAAGAGAGATATATTTGTCAAATCAAACCAAAATGAAAGAAAGATAGATATTGGTCGATATCATAATAACATTATTATGCGCTAATTAACGCAAACACACTTTATATTCATTTTTTTCTCACTGTCTTGTTAATACACAGATCAGCATTTGCTTTTTCCTCTAACGTGACTGCGTAACCACCAATCAAGCAATCAGGAATAGTTCACCATTTCTATGGTTAACATTCCATTAATAAACACATCAAAAATCACTTTGCTTCAAACGTAATGCAGTGCAAGCGCCTTCCTCACCACACCACCTTCTATTTATAGCATTACATACAATTTGGTCAAAGCCTCAAAACACTATATTACAGTAAATTATAATAATATGCGTCATTTTTTTTTTATTGTTTTTGAACGACTTTCCCTTTTTTGGGGCGAACAATGAAACACACAACTGCTAACTGAATGTCGCTTCCACTTTAAACCGCGCCTGACGAATCTGATTTAACGATTTCTAAGTGGGCCACTGGTAAGCCCAATTTACAGGTATGGGCCATCATGAACCCTTCCAACAGGGATGGGCTTGTCGAGCGGTCTGAAAAGTTTTCCCCCTTTGGTTTTTCGGACAAGGGTTTGTAAGCTTCGACTTCTTCAAGAAAGGCGAAAAAACCTCCGACATTGTTCATTACTATTCCGGAGCTTCTGTACGGGGAATTGTGGTCTGAAGCCTGAACAGAGGATGGGGCTGACGAATTTCGTGTTTACAGTGGTTGGTGTTAGTGCCGTAATTCTTCTGCTGAGGAGTGACGTGAAGCAGTCTGCTTCTATTTTCAGGCGAAACGTCAAGCACATTCGCCATTGGCTTGAAGAAGAATCGGCCGACGCGTCCAAGTTAGCCCATCTATTTTATTAGCTATCGATTGACATGATATTTTAATTTCCATTTACCGGAGGCAACTCTGTTAACAAGGGTTACGAACGCACTATAGGGGAGCTGAACTCTAGGTTATTTGTTGTGTGTCTAGGGGGAGATTCATCTGGATTATTCAAATTGAATTATTGTCTCGCTTTATGTTCGTTTTGGAATCGATGTCTTAGTCTCACCTGCTTGATCTGCTGCTAAACTGCCCTTATTTGTTGCTACTTATTCTTGGATTGCGTTCACCATATAAACTAGATTCTTCATGTTCTCCGAATTCACCAATGTCATGTGTGAAATAGGTGCATTTGCTTTTTCTGAAAATCTGTCATTAAAATTATTGATAGGAAGAGGATGCTGTAAATAACAAAGACTTCCTTTTTCATGATTTTACCCAGACAAAATTGGTGATGGCTGTTTTAAAGTAGTTTCCAGGTATGAGTTTCTGTTTTGTTTTCTGTGAAAATTAATTTAATTTAAACATTGAGAAACTTGTTAGCGGATGCCGTGGAGGTGATTCACTTGACCACGTCACACTTAATGGGAAAGGGGAATGAAATATTATTACTGCTTGTTGAACCAGCACCTGACTTGGACTTATTGAATTCGTTCTCAAAATCATGATATTGTTATCGGATAAGACATGTTTAACTTTTTTATATGATCTGACAGTTCATGATGGTGAACCCTACGGAAAATAATGTAACGTTTAGTATCTGTTTGAACAATAATTGGGTGACTTTTGCTTGGATTGCCCTGGTTTGTTTGAGAATATGTGTGCAATGCAGGATTTTAAATGTCTTCATCCACCTGATGTTAACCTTCCTGTTGTCATTTCTTCCTACCTTCCTAATCCTCATTATACACTAGCCATTTTCTTACAACGTGCAAGTGGAGAGTTGAATTTACATTAACACAGTATTAAGGAGATTCTTTGTCTTGTTGATTATCTTTATGGCTGCAATTTTACAATTGGGGCAAGAAAGAGGTGTGGTCACCGTGTGGTTCTGATCTTTAAGTTACAATGTCAGGGAAATATATCATAATATCTGAAGTAATGGGAAGGAATCACAAGAGGGGTTCATAAGGCTCCCTCTTTGGAGTTTGTTTATGTTTTCTTTTTCTTCCGACTTTCGAGGGTAGAGGAGGGCATGTAATCAGACCTTTATCAGTCCCTCGAGTGGTCAGCTGTGTTTGCTGAAAGGAAGCAGTTCAATGCATCGGTTAAGTTTCATTACTCATCCTTTTTTGGGTCAAGATACGACTGTTTGGCTTATTTGGAGCTGGCAAGTGTTGTTTTGGTGATGATATTCTGAACTATGGACTGGAAACGATAATACCATGTTATAGCTTGGACCTTGAATACATATTGAACTGTGAAGCTTGTTTTTTTCTATGCTTTTTTCTCCTCTCGAACTCCTGTTCTACACAGTATCAATCATAAAGATGGTTATTGATCTTGTGGATGGTTGATAGACTATTTGATTATTGCTATGCTTTGCAGGGCCATTGAGAAGTCCGCCAAGGAACTGGAATCAAAGGTATCGGCGAAGGACATTCCCAAGAAGGACAGAGACTAATAATATTCGAGGATCATAGGATAGTAACGTCTCGCTCACTCGTCTCGTTTCTCTCTGCTTCTCTCTTTTCTTACCGAGATCACGAGATGAAAGTCGTCTCTATGGTATGAAGAATACCATTTGATAGTATTATTAGCCAACAAATCTTTTTAACTATTTGCACCAGTAGTATTAATACATGCTTCTTTACCTCGCGATATTATTTTCTAATATTATACATTTACATGTTCAATTCATGAGTCCTTATTTTAAGCATTCCGTGTATGTAGCAAATTTTAAACAATAACTAATAATTGTCGCTGTGTTTCTTTTTCAGTGTCTTTAATATTGGGGGGGGGGTAATAATTTTCTCAATATTTTGTTCATATCCCGGTGGGGTGTCACTAGTATCGCGTGAAGTCCATATTGCCCATCTTCTCCTTGAGCCAATGTTGTAAGGATTGAAGAAGCTGAAAATGGCATATTCGGAATTTTGGAAAGTTTTTTAAATTTGCAATTACCACTTGGTGGTGAGTTTCTTAGTGCTTCTAATCATCACTGCATTGAATTACAACTTTTCTTTTCCAATCACTTTGCTCGAATTCCCTCAACTCTTTATTCCTCTCCATTTTATTTTAGTTGTCACACGATTATTGCTCGCGGTTTGAAAATCATCTGTCTCTTGCTTCAATTAATCATTTAATTATCAGTTGCTTTTAAATATTAAGTTTTAATATAATCCATTTATTATTGTTTTTTGCTTTTAAAGATGATTTCTAAGCTGATTGATTAACATGATATCAAACAAAATTTTACACTAGTGTTAATTGGTACCAATTTTTGATTTGTTTACTTAATCTAAGGCCACAAAATTTTCCTATCAATTCTTTTTCAAGTTTTTAATAGTCACTGTATTTCTCTTGATTTTAAAATACTATTATATAATTGTAAATTTACATAGAAAACAGAACAGGCGATGTAGAATTAGATAACAAAGTGTACATAAAGAATTTGATATGTGGAAAGTATTGTTCCATGAAAAAAATTACATGCTTAAATGATGATTTTTCCTATATTATACCATAAAAAATCAAAAGCAAAAAATATTTTGATTAAAAGATTGAAAAATAATGAAATGATTAAGTAATTAAACTACTTTAAAATAATTTCTATGACTATATTTTCATGACAGTTAATAATTAGAAACTTGGATAATTTTTTTTTTTTTTTTTTTTTGCTTTTCCATTCCAATTCACTTTCACTTTTTAGTTTTTTCCTCATTTCATTGGTATGCGAGAGCCACGTGATCTCAAATCTCAATTAACCAACCGAATATCACGTTAAGTAGAATAAGTGCAAAGGAAATAGTTTATGGAAAGCGTCGACCTCACAATTTCTTTTTCACTTCCCATAATTTGGAAACGACAAATCACTTTATCCTCTTTCATTTTTTTAGCTCTTTCACCGTTTTCGCCCCATTGCTCAACTTAAAACGGAATTTATGCCTCCAAGTTGATAAGAAAACAAACAAGGCTGACTATTCACTTAGAATGTTACAGTAAATAAAACAAAGAAACTCAATTACTCTACTGTTTATGATAGCACCTTATTACTATCTTTTTTCTCCAGTCAATCCTCATAACTGCAGCTGCTTTATCTATATCCCCCAGAAAGCTACAATTGCGAATCAAATGAAATCCTCCTAATAAGGCATGTTGCTTGCTAGATTTCACAGCCAAAATCAAAACCAAGCGTAAGATTCCGGACAACAACGATCATCCCTTTTTCAGTTTTTTGTGTGCAATCTAAACATTATGCACGCACAAAATGACAACAAATATGTTAATGTAAAACTCAAATTCAAAACCTCATTCAAACGTGATGGGTGGGGTTGCCACTGAGCCGACTGATTGTTGACAAATGATAGTCCTAGTAAAACAATGTCAGGCATATTAGAATCCATCAATTTAGTTCAGGTCCAGGTATTCAAGTTAGTTGTCATCCTTCGGAAATGCAGGGCCGACCAGAACACATTGCTGAGGCCTTTAGATAAACTTCTCAAAATTGGAACTTGCATTATTGGGTGTACAGCATTTCAATGCTAATTTTTAAGACTTCCCATCTAATCAAAGGAATAAAAGGCTATTGCTATGGGCCAGCGTTGTCCTGTTTGCTTTCTAAAAGTTGAGATCATCTGTCCCCATTACGCATTCACTCATGACTCATTCAAGATTCCCTCACTAGCCATTTCCAGAAAAAAGCAACAAAAGGAATTCATCCTATTCCCGGTCTTGGCTTGGAGGTTACAAATTAATCAGAAATCTTTGAGTGTGGCCAGCTAGAAATGCCTCATACCATGGCCCACTAGCTCTCATTCCCATTCTGATTGATTACTCTTCACTCAAACTCAACCTTGTAAAGTATTAGACAAAACTACATCATCATATTCCCAAAAATTAGACTACAGCATAAGTTGCACCCAAGCCATCTGCAATCATAGATCAATAAAAACACAACTCCATGAGGTTTACAAAACAAATACCAACATTTGTTCCATACAGATGAAATATGATATTGCAAGGACACGTGGGACAAATTCTGAGGGCTTCAAGTTTAGTTTTCTCAGTCAGAATACAGAGATAATTAGTTCAAGATCAACAGTTCCAGAAATATCCAACCAAGGAATAATAAGTTAGCAACCTACTCCCAGAAAAATGGAAAGGTTGCCAAGTCCCCATTTTCCACAATTTCATCAGGCCTCATGTGAAACATATGGTCACAGTGAAAGTTACTTGTGTCGGCATCCACAACGAACAATGGATTAGTAGATTTCTCTTGTGGACTTCCTGAGCATGATGAGTACTTGTCCCCAGCATCAAAATGCAAATCCTCTGATAGAGATGATTGCACCGGACAATTCACGGTTGACTGCACCAAGCTGAACTCTTGACTTTGTGTCTGAAGTGTTGACAGAAGATAGAGAGCACAATTTGAATCTGAAGGTCCAGGTTTGAAATCAGAAGCAAACTTCCGGCCACCATTTGCACTTGCCGATGGGGCATTGGCGCCAGAAGTTGTCTGTCTCATGGGAATTCCAGACACTGCCTCATTGCCACGGCCTGCTTTAGGGCTGTCAAACCCAAAGAGAGGAAGCTGCTTATCCTGCTGATGCTCTGCATGATCAAAGGAACTTAACAGACTGCTTTGGTCATAACTGATCATCACTGGTTCAGCTCCCGCTTTGACAGTGGCAGGACACATGCTACTCACAAATGGGTAGTTGTACGTCTGAGGGCTGCCAAAATGAAGGATTCTGGGTCCTTGATTGTAGAAAGGCAAGGCAAAACCCAAAATTAAACGAAATTAGACGATAGGGGATAAGACAAGAAAAAACTACACAGAAAAATAGATGTCACCAATTATCGTTGTCAAAGACAGAACCAGCAATTGAATCGAACAACAGCAGAACTATGTGCAACCAAAATGTCATGTTCCTCCATGAAACAATAACTTGCCTTGTCCCAAACTTACAAGCTATCAATATTTTGAACCAAATTTTGAAATGAGTCTTATAATGTCAGTTTTATCTTCGTAATCAGCTGGAAACTAAAGGGGCCATTGCTAGGTGATTATGTTTCATTTTCTAATAGCAGACAGCCTCTTTTTAACTCTCAGACCAGGTGACTCTTTCGTCTTAGTTGCTGCTTTCATCTAAATTTCTACGATCGGAACCTATCATGAATTGGACAATCGAAGTTCCAGTTAAACATCGAGAAACGGAAATATCGTAATCTTTTTTTAATCAGCTAATAACTGGACAGCATCTTAACTTTCCAATTGCGGTCTCAGTTAAAATCAACCAGCGCCATATTTAGTATCTTAGGCTGACGAACCTACCTTTGTAGCTGCTCAGGAATTTCTCCGCAGCCATGAAGAGAGAAGGCGGCTGAGGCTTCCTTCTGCGCCTGTTATGTCCATCAAGACGTTTTCTGCAACTCCTCTTAACTTCATCGAACTCCCCCAGAGAATGAAACCTACAAACAATTAGCGACCACCACTCGTCACAAATCAACATATGTGTGTGTGTGTGTGTGTGTGTGTGTGTGTCTCCGAAACGACGTAATTAAAGAAACCCCCTTTTTTACCTGCTGCATTGCTGGCAGAATCGCTGCTGCTTCCCCCCTACCAACACAATGGGCGTCTTGGAGTGCTTCTCACACACTCTATGTCGCCGATGGTACTCTCTGCAACCACTCAGGTCGGAGTCGCATCCATCCACCAAGCATGACACACTCTGCGTTGATCCACTCAGCGTACGGCTCCTCTTTGACGAACCGCATGGCGATGACGCCGATTTCGGGTCTGTCGGTAAGTCCTTTGGTATACATGGGGGTGATTTTGGTGTGAAATCGGAAGTCTCTCCAAGACTCAAATCCACCGAGGCCGCTCCGTTCGATAGCTCCGACCCGGATGGATCCCACGCCAACTCTTTCCAGTCCCAGTCCATGTTTGCCTATGCCTAATACCTAAGTTGGCGCTCTTGTTGTCTCTGTGCTCTCCAATTTACGAAGCCTACAAAAGAAGGGGGGGG
>QFDD01006368.1:0-15091 GCA_006871305.1 Vachellia collinsii | reverse complement strand
GTTACTTTAAATTACGCTCAAGATACTTTGATACTCTTCCTCCAATAATGTCTGTTTCTGCATCATGTCAGCATCAGAAGCAAGATCATGAATTATTGATCGCTTTGTTTTCTGTTTGCCAAGATCCATATAAGCATTACTTGGCCGACAATAGAAACACTTTGAGAGGTAAACATTGGGGGGCGTGGTTTGGATTGAATGATCTGTAATAACTAACCACAAAAATTTTGCATGAATGGTACAATGTGTTGAATTATGGATGCCAGGGAAGGGGCACCATTCAATGTGCTTTGACATTCTTAAAGGCCCCATAATCTTTTGAATTGGTTGTCACTATAATGACTGAACCAGAAGGGTTTTGAATGCAAAATCACAGACATTAATGTTATAGTCTGACAAAATCTATTAATGTTGCTGCCTGCCTTGAACACACTATCTCACCGACACCCACATCAGGAAAATAATAGGCACATGTCACAGAGATATATAGCCAAGTAGTCTCTTCAAGAGTCCTCTTGGATGTACAAATCAAGCATCAAAGCGTAAAAACCAGCAAAGACTACATCTATGGTTTAAGGAAATACAGTAAATCACTTTTTTGATCACTGCCACGTAGAGCCGGGAATTTGGACCGAGCCCTTAACCCCGTTTAATTGGAGGGCCGGGCCTGTGATTTTGAGCTTCCAGAAGTAAACGGGCTTAAAAGGGCCAGCCCTAATGGGCCGAGGGCCTAAAAGGGCCAGCCCTGTAGGGCCGAGGGCCGGCCCTTTTAGGCCCACCATAATTTTTTTTAATATTTTTTTAATAATTTATATGTATTTTACATAATAAACATATTTTAAATTTATGATTTTGGTTTATTATTTGTTGCAAAAACTTAAAATGATGGTGTTACATATGAAATACTTGATATTTTTTATCTCGTTAAAGCAAAGCTTTCTAAGTCTATTCCTAATGAAGCTTGGTCAAATACAAATATTCTTAAAATTGAAGATAGCGATGATAATTGATGAAGAAAGAAGCTTATGTTATATGATTTGTAAACTTAAGTTTAAGATTTTCAGAGTGTTTATTATTGTTGATATATTTATTTAGATATCATTTTCTATGTTTTTTAGCAAGAAAATTGTATTGTGTAAAAAGTAGTGTATTTTGGGGAAAAAAAAAGAATGAACAGTGCAAAGCCCGCGGGCCGGCCCGAGCCCGACCTCTCGAGGGCCGGGCCTAGAAAAATATGAGAATTTTGGTACTAGGGCCTAAACGGGCCGGCCCATTTAGGCCCTAGGCCCTGTAGGGGCGACCCTAATGGGCCGGGCCGACCCGAATTCCCGGTTCTACTACCACGTCAATTATTTTTAATAAAAAACAAATGGGTTAAATATACTTTTAAGTTTTAATCCTTATAGTTTATTCTTATTTGTGTTTTGGTCCTTCATGTTTAAAAGTAATGGTTTTCATCCCTTAAGTTCACTTTATCTAAAACTATTAGTTTATGTAGTATTTAGAGAACGTAAACCCGATGTTAACATTGTGAATTTTATTTATGTTTCACTAACTCCGTTAATTATAATGAAATAACTTAATAAATAGACAAAATAATATGAAACAGTTATTGTGTGATCTATCTTTGTAGTTTTAAACTTCTTTCTTCTTCATTTTGTTTAATTTTGTATTTTTTTAATCTTTTTTGGCTTTGTTCTTATGATTTCATAAGAATTTGGATGTTTAACCACGGTAATTAACACTGTTAAGTGTAGGGACTAAAACAAAAATCCATTTAAGGTACATGGACCCAAATCATAATATGTTCAGAGTAATAAAAATCAAAATTGGTTAAAAATATAAGGGAGTTTTAAAACTATAACGATTAACAAGTTTAAACAATGTGAATTTGAGAAACTAAAACCACAACTTTTAAACTTCATGTATCAAAATACAAATCAATGTAACCCAAAACAAATTATTAAAACGCATTTAGTATTCACATGTGTCTTGGTCGTCGGGCAAGCTCAGGTGATGCGTTAATAACCTGCACATTCTGTGCAGACAAGAGCACTGAAGAGAAACCAAGGCACTGATTTTGCCCAATTAAAGAAGATATTACTGGTTGTCTAACGAGTTTTACGGGACCTCCATTATTAAGGGTGGGCGGTGATTAACTAGAAAACATCTATTAAAGCAGATTGGTAATATGATTATCCTAGGGCTTTGACGGGCTTCCTCATTGTTCTTCAGAGCCAACATTTACCTCAAGAGACCGTCAATTTCTTGCCTCTCCAACATCTCCCACGGCCCGAAAAGTAAGTATCGTACATTGTCTGATGTCTTTCACGGAGAGAGTTGACGTCGCCGTGAACGGCAAAAACATGAAATGCGGTGAGCGTGGATCGAACACGCGACCTTCAGATCTTCAGTCTGACGCTCTCCCAACTGAGCTATCCCCGCAAGTTAAGATGCGTTCTATGAACTTGTATTATTTTTCATGGATGAGAAATAGTCGAATTTAAAATTTCTTTTAGTATCAAAAGAGTAATAATTTATGCTGCACAATGTCTTTCATAAATAAAATATTTATTTGGAGTATATCTGACAATTTAGGTATCTATAAATTATTTAAAATTTATAGAAAGAAGTGCTGTGTATAAATTATTCCTAATAACTCACTTTCTCAGTCTAATTTGAAAGTTTAGATAAAAAGAATGTCAGCTTTACAATTTTTCAAGAAACAACAAAATATTTGGATTAATCTTTGTAATGATACTTTAAAGATGCATAGCAATGAATGCATTGCTAGTATAATAAAATAGAATCTAACATCAATGAATAGCCATTATAAATTTATTGTTAATTCGATTGATTATATGATAAAATTATTGATATTTCTTAAATAAAGTTTTGAGTTTTGTTAATTCGACTAATTAAATGATAAGATGATCAACATAATAGTTTGGCACATGCATCTTTATTTTCACCCTATCTATAGATAATCCATCTCCCATCACTATTAAACAAGTGATATAGTTTTGATTTGGATAAACTTATTTTTAAGTGTATGTGACATGAGCTATTTCATGAAACATATAAATGCTAATTTTTTGTTGTAGTCTCTATAATTTGAAATTGTGGTTTTCATTCCTATAAATTTACAACAATTTAGTCTTAAATTATACCGTTACGTATATGGAATAAACCTAAAATTTGTCATGAATCAAAATTCAATTTTAGTACTTTTAATAAATTTTAATTTTAATTGTTAAATTTAAGTTAAATCCTTATCAAATTATAGAATTAAAAATCATGGTTTAAAGTTATAGTCTCTAAACCTAAAATCCCATCAAACTATAAACATTAGCAATACTAGTCTTTTATCACTTGACTTGGACGTGGGTATTTTTTATGGGAAACACATAATCGTTGACTCCATGTGAAGAGGAAGACGGTACAGGTGCATTGCAGTATAATGGTGCTGGCCACACTAGATTGATTTCACGTCACGAGCCATCGCTGCTTCTCTCTCTTCTGTCAGTCCGCACTCCTACACTATACTGACAGCTCACAAGCCATCTCTTCCAAAACAATTTTTTAGGCTGTCCCCTCTCCCCATTTCTGTCACTCCCCTTATATAATACTTCCAAACAATCATGTTTACCGCCAACGTAGAGTCCTCCTCCTCCTCCTGTTTGAGCTCCTTTTTTCCTCATTCTTCACAGATCTGCCTTTACCCATTATTATACCCACCATGAGATGTTGCATTGCCCTTCCTTCTTTCTTTGTTTTACTCCTGTTTCTGCTTCATGGAGCCAAATGTGAAGACCCTTATAGGTTCTTCACCTGGAAAGTCACCTATGGTGATATTTACCCTCTTGGTGTTAAGCAACAGGTACTTCGTTCATTCACTTTCTTCTGGTTTTCCCTCTTTCATTTGCTTGTGCTGTTAGCCTGTTACTCTCTCTGTGGGTACTTTTCTATTTTCTTCTTTCGGTGTTTTTTAGATCCAATGTGGCCTGTCTTGTTCAATTTTGCAGGGGATCTTGATCAATGGCCAATTTCCCGGGCCTCATATTGATGCTGTTACTAATGATAACTTGGTTATTAGTGTGTTCAACTACCTAAGAGAGCCACTTCTCATTTCTTGGTAATTTCTAGAATTTTCATTCTTCTTTTGCTATGAAAGTTTTGATGATGGGAGATTTACATGAAACGGAACTTTCTACTTTCTACCTGTGCGGAGCGTTGCCATGTTCGTCGCTTCTGACTTTTATACCGGTAGATCTCACCAATTTACTATCTTGCTCTAATAAGCAGGCATATTACGTCAGTTAAGAGGTCAATGGGGGTAATTAAATAACGTGTTGCTAATTTACAATAAATGAGAAAAGGAAATGATGATAAAGTGAGGGCACATGTAAGCTTGGTTTCCATTTTTGCCACTATGTTGGAACAATACTGGTTGTTTCTTTTGCAAATATAGTGAGCTCCGACTGAGGAATTTGGCATGGTTTGGCTTTAGGAATTGAATGAAGATTAATCTTAAGAATTTGAGGCCCATAATAAGTCACTCAACACCGGTCTCACGAATCTCTGACAGGCTTCATTGGACATGTTAAATTATTCTGTTTTAAACAGTTGGCAACTTGCTGCAAATGTCAATGTTTATTAAATTATTCTTCTCGGGCACTTGGCAACATGTGAATCTCACCAACCCACATGCTACATCTTTCGTCTTTACTGCACAGAAATTAATTGCAGATTATAAGGTTGATTAAGGATTTGGATTTTCTGCATTTATTTAAACAGTTGATGTTAACTTTGGAGAGAGAAAATTACTTTTCATCTAAGATTGACATTCTAATTTCATACTGTTGTCATTTAATAGGAAAGTGTCGATAAGATGACTTTTATGAATGACTAACGGATAGGGAGTAATCTCTTGATCTGAACCATCTACATTAACATCGGAGGAAGTTTATTAATGTGGAATTTTATAATCACATCTGATATCTTACCATGGATTTACATAACTCTGCTGATAATTCTGTGATATTTCTTTACTTTTTGATTGAATATTATAATTGAAACCAATGTTTTGCCTATTCCTCACCAAAAATACAACGGGACTCTGGTAACTACCTTTCTGTTAACAGTTCAAATATTTAATGGTACTTGTATCAATTTCTAAAACTATGGGTAGGAGGCAACACTTAAAATGATATCATCTATGCATTCTGTCATCTTGAACAACACCAGGTACCTTAAATACCAGTGTGTCAAACATAGACATGTTAGCTGGTTCTTGAAATACGAAAATGTTGGTATAACAAATGCTTGATTGGTTTCACCATTATGCAGGAATGGGTTACAGCACAGGAGGAACTCGTGGCAAGATGGAGTATTTGGAACAAACTGCCCTATCCCACCTGGGAAGAACTTCACGTACAGCCTGCAGGTTAAAGACCAGATCGGAACCTATTTCTACTTCCCGTCTCTTGGAATGCAGAAAGCTGCAGGTGCATTTGGTTCTATCAGAATCTGGAGCCGTCCTAAGATTCCTGTCCCTTTCCCTTCTCCTGCTGGTGACTTCCCTATTCTTGCTGGAGACTGGTTCAAGACAGATTACCGTGTAATAATTCCATAACATTCTTTTCAGTTTCTCCTTTTTTGCTTTTAGGTTCTCTAATTGACCTCCTCTTGGTACTGAACTATGGCTAATTTCTGTTTGGTAATATGTAGAGACTAAGAAGACTCCTTGAGAATGGTCATAATCTTCCTTTCCCTGATGGGCTTCTTATTAATGGACGTGGTTGGAATGGTTACACTTTCACAGTTGATCAAGGTTGGTTGGTTTCTAACTGAAGTTTGATTGATTGATTCCCCCATTTTATGTTTTGATCATTATTGACCTGCATCAACATTGACTCCAGACTTAGTCATGCATTGGATAGCTTGCTCAGTCCCAACAAAGTAATCTCAAATTTGAAGATTAATATATATAGTTTGTTTTAATCTTGAAAATGTATAATCTAATGGTTTTAAAAACCTGTGTTTAAAAATCTGTATATTTTATTTTTAGAATTTTTCAAATTTAATTTAAATAAATAAACTACAGTCCATCAAGTTTCATGCTCGAGCAATCATATCTGGTTAAGACCCTGGATCATTTTCATTTCCTCCTTCAAAAGTTGTCCTAACTGAAAATAGCCATGACCAACTTGTGAACTGTCTGATTAACAGACACTGAGTATTAATTTTTGAACCATTCGTGCTTCATAGCTAAATTTCCTTCTTTTGTGGCAAAAAAAGCTGACATTATGTACAAACTTCCAAGGGTATACCTGTGGTTACATCATTGTTCCATTATCTTATATTGCAGGTAAGACATATAGATTCAGGATATCAAATGTGGGGCTTACAACATCCATAAACTTCAGGATACAGGGCCACAAGATGAAACTTGTAGAGGTAGAAGGGTCACATACACTTCAAAATGTATACTCTTCCCTTGACATCCATCTTGGTCAAAGCTACTCTCTGCTTGTCACAGCTGATCAGGCCCCTCAGGATTACTATGTAGTTGTCTCTACTAGATTCACCAGAAGGGTACTTACAACAACAGCCGTTCTCCATTACAGCAATTCTTTTAAGGGGGTTTCCGGTCCTGTTCCTGCAGGACCTACCATTGATGTTGTTTCATCAATCATGCAAGCCAGATCCATCCGGTATGGTTTCTCTGTCTTTCACTTCATTTTTTTAAAAGTTTATCTGCTTGAATTTGAAGCTTCATGTATTATGATTACACTCTGCTTACTCTGTTTATCACTCTCACTGGCTTCATCTACATGAGAATGCTAAGGCAATGAACGATTTTGTGGTTCAGAGTTTGTTTCACTTGCATCTAGAACATTTTTATAGTGTTCTAGGATTATTTTTCCTTTTTAGGGCCAAGTGCAATGTGCTTGTTATTTTTCATTGGTAAATAAGCGCTGCTTGTTGTTGGAATTAAGCAGATATTAAACTTTATCCTTGCAACATCTTTTAAGACAGAAACTATTTGAAGTATAAATAAAAAAAATACTTTTAACAATGAAATTTTCATTATTTTAATGTATATTCCTTTTTAAGGTTGAGGCCAAATACCGCAAAGAAGTTCAAAGATAATGAAACTAACTATAAAAGATTAACCGTAGGGAAAATATAATTTACCCAATCTTACCCTCTACCACCAAGAGCACTTATTGACCTAAATATTATTCTTAAGTAGTTCTGTCTTGATTTCAGTGTTTCTTACATCTTTAAGAAACTTGTCACTGCATTCTTTATTGGTTTATTTCAAATGGGAAACTATCCAATATTGACTAAGACTGTTTTTTTTTCCTGATGCCCAAACCAGTTGGAATCTGACAGCAAGTGGACCTAGACCTAACCCTCAGGGCTCTTACCACTATGGAATGATCAAGCCTTCTAGAACCATTGTGCTTGCAAACTCTGCTCCTTTTATCAATGGGAAGCAGAGGTATGCTGTTAATAGTGTCTCATATCAACAACCAGATACTCCATTAAAGCTTGCTGACTACTTTAACATCCCTGGAGTTTTCTATGTTGGAAGCATTCCTAGCTACCCCACTGGAGGAAATGCCTACCTCCAAACATCAGTCATGGGTGCTAATTTTAGAGAATTTGTGGAGATTGTGTTCCAAAATTGGGAAAACTCTCTTCAGTCATGGCATATTGATGGTCTATCCTTCTGGGTTGTTGGGTAAGCTTGTGCAAGTATCTCTAATAAACTGTCTTTTCTGTTTTTTTTTTTTTCCAATTTTGGGTAAATTACTACTTACTCTTTTGTGGTTTGGCTCAAAATTAAGTTGTCCTTTGTGATTCAAAGTTCATTATTCAATCCCGTATGGTGTGTTTCATTGTTAAACAACCATGGCAATTTGCAAGTGAAGCCGAACTTTAACAATTTCAACTGTTTATAAACCTAATTATTAAATCTTAACCTTGATTGTATAATAGCACAAGTTGATTAGGTAATACCAGAACCAATGGCATGAGAATTACAGGGCGAACCCATTAAGGTCCAAACTATGGAGTCTCAACTGTAATTTAATTTACCCTTTTTGTTTCCATTCTAGATATCTGACTTGCCATTTTGTGAAATAACGTTCAGGTTTGGTAGTGGCCAGTGGACAGCTGCAAGTAGAAATAGCTACAATCTGAGAGACACTGTTGCCAGATGCACCACTCAGGTAAAAGCCATGGAAGAATGTCCTGCTAATCATTCGAGAAAATTTGCGACTGTAGAGATCCATTGAGTCTTTTTAACTTTTCATCATCTCTGGATCCAAATCATGCCCATTAGCTTTATAGGTCTATTTTTATTCATGTACTATTTTTAGAAAGAAGATTTCTTCAAGTCAATTAATGGATGTTAGTCCAAGTTGCTCATCTTGCTGTGTAATCCATTACTGAAACGAAGCTGAGTTGTTTCAAATTATGAAATCAGGTATACCCAAGGTCATGGACAGCGATCTACATGCCTCTGGACAACGTGGGAATGTGGAACATAAGGTCTGAGAATTGGGCAAGGCAGTACCTGGGGCAGCAATTCTATCTGAGGGTATATACGCCTTCCAAGTCTTTGAGAGATGAATATCCAATCCCAAGGAATGCTCTTCTTTGTGGCAGGGCAAGGGGACGTCACACAAGGCCTTTCTGATGAGAGGAGAAGACGTGTCAAGCATGTCATGTGATGCTGAGTTGATGAGAATTTGATTTTCTGTCTTGTTAATTTATGTAAGTAGGCATGCACATTCTTGATTGTCACGAGAGGGTGACATAATGTTGTTCATTATATGGATTTGCTTGCGGCAAATTTCAATTCTAGAGCTGATCTTCAGCTTTGAGTTTATCAAAGATGGGAATTTGAATTCCTAGGCAACAAATTATCAAGCTTCAGGCACTGATGAGAGGTAGCCGGGCAAGTCCTTTCAAAGGTTTTTCTTGTATAATACCATTAAGCAACAACTAGAGTTAACGCATCATATATCTGATGGAGGAAAGTGTAAATTTTTTAAAATTGAATGTTTTTGGGATATGGCCGGATAGAGCAAGGTTGGCTTTATTAGAGGTTGTTCTTTCGAATTCTTGATTCTTGAGAGAGATTAAACTTGTTTGGATTAGTTTTTGAAAAGTGATTGTACGCAATCTAAGTTAAGTATGAGAGAAATTTTATCTCGATTTATGTAAAAGTGTTTCTAAAAGTAATTTTAGGGTGTTGGTAAACAAGTTATATGTTCTTTTCACTTGATTTAATCACTGTCAATGATTGTGACTTTTTCTTTTTTAACAAAAACAATATATTTAATATAAAAATAAGATTACTACAAGTCCATAAAACGTAAAAATGCCAAGATTTATTAAAAAAAGGGCCAAGATTCAAACAGCATTAAACCTTATTCCAAAAAAAAAAAAAAATCCTAATTAGGTTAACAAAGAGGAAGCCAACCATGTCGCCGCGACCACCTCTAGAATAAAAGCTAGAAAAGACGCAGAATTTCCAGTAAACTCACCGTAAACAAGTGGTATGGATGCTGGTGATTGTTATTTGTTGCTATACAATTAATATACACTAAATTTTGATGGGTGCGTGCATTTCCCCTGTGATACTACGAGTGCTAATGAAAACGAAAAATCTGGAATTTGGGCATTCCCTAAGGGAAATGTAAAATATTCTCTTTTATAAGATATCAGTAATTCTTTATTTCACTGACGGTATTTGGCTTGCCAGTTGCATTCTATTAGCTTGTATGCATATAAATATATTATCAACGAAGCTCTTGAACTTGTTAATACTTACTACAAGATTGAATTCAAATCCAGCCAAATAGCATAGGTTTGTAACCTGGTGGCATGAGAACTTTCCGGAAATAAAAAGTTATGGGTTTAATCTGTTTGTAACCTCAAGTAATTAGTATCTAAAAATCATTCAGAAGAAACGTTAAACCGCTTTCAATCACTCCCGACAATTGTTCCTTCAAGGTTTAAGCCCAACCCTCCAAGGCAGCTTTAATCAACCAAACATATGCACAGACCTGCGCGAGTTAGAAGCTTTTATGACAAATACAGACACTGTTCAAAGGGTAAGTAATAAGAATCCATTAAAGTTGTTTCTGTTGCAGTGTTCTTTGGAGTCTAAAGAGAGAGGGTGACAGCAGCAAACATAGTACTTTCTGAATGGAGTCAAGAATTATATACATACAACATATGAGCATTGAAGACACTGTAGAGTTTCTGGAATCCTACGTAAGACCACACATGAGAGGGAATATTCTTCAATATTTTTTAAACTGCCCGATGATCTGATCTCTCCTCCATGCTTATGCATGTCAGTGAGGTCTGGTTTTTTTCCAGCAAACTTGGCTTTGTTCCCCAGAAACTTCCAAGTAAAACCTGCTTACTGCTTATTCTCCTCCAATGGCATCTGTATATCTGCATACCCTGCAACGTGTAAGCATGGGATCAGGAAATTGCGACGTGCATGCGACCTATGTCCTCCTACGTGGCAACTAACCCTCAACAACTTTTGGATATACACAGACACCACACCGTCGTCGATATCTGGCCCGGATGCCCGGAGCGTTTCGTGAATTGATTAGTGCAGCTCCTTCGAATTTGACATTCTGGGTTTTCAATCCAGGTTGCTCACAGTGGCCGCACACTCGTATTTACGCTAGAATTTAAAATTCGCCGATCTTCACAAAATTAACTCGATGTGATGTGTGTTTAGATTGAGATAAATCCAATTGACATTGATCCTGGTGAAGGGGCTTTAGCTCGGACGCACGAGGTTCTGAGTTCGAATCCCATGGAATTGCTATATTATTATTATTATTATATATATATAAGAGATAAAAGAAATCCTATGGGTGTAATTAAACAGCCATAACTCTATGCCAATGCCTACGGCCTTCTGGTTTTCTTCGACCTCGTTTTTTTTTTTTTAAATTCAGAGGAATAAATAATGACAGCGCAAAGTTACTAGTAAAATTAAACTCATAACCTTTTGTTTATAGAAAATCTTTCACACTACTACTAGTTTATAAGGTGATTGTCATTTTCTTAAATCTCCATTCCCACATGATTGTGAAACCATAAAGAATTGCTTGTTTTCCATTGTTTTTACCATTTATATTCTTTTGATGACTAAAGCATCTCCTCAAATCCCATTCTTTCACTAATCCTTACTTCATCATTTATGGTTTTACTGACTTGGTTGTTACAGGCTGCAGTTATAATTTGATTATTGTATATATTAATAGTGCATGTGATGGGAACATTATATCTTTGACGAACAGGGTACATGCTCTTGTATAAATGGAGAGAGGTCTTTGATTATTTGAGCAGAAAATAATCTGCAGGGAATATATAATCAATGGCAGTGGGGTTTGATCAATTTTTGTCTTTAAAGTGACACAATATCTGAGGAAAATGATATCACACTTGGACTCTTTCCTCATGGGAATAGCTTTCCAAAACCTTTCTTTTTCATCGTGTTGTAAAAAAAAACCTGAAAAACTAAAATAAACTTGGTTCGAGTCCTGCCCAGAATCATAATTAAATAAATCCTTACTACGGAATGCAGTGAAACAAAACAACATAAATATTGATGTAAAACTAAGCAGACAAGGGGGAGAGAAGAACTGATCATCCTTACCAATACCGAGAATCACTTTTATATAAGTCGAGACAAAATCTCTTTTACGTACTTACCTCAGATTGCGTACAATTACTTTTCAAAAGTTAATCCAAATAAACCCTTAGGAACAGATGATTATTTAAACTCTAAATGAGACTTTCAGGGATCCGTGGTACCAGCTGCCCATTGCAGCTGCCCCCATTTGGGGTTCTTCCAAAATGTTATTTTATTGTTCTTTTATATACTTAGATTTTATATTAAATGAGTAACATTTTGATATATTATGAGTAAAAAAATGGTTATGTTTACAATTTTTATAATTTTTTAAAGATAAATAAAATAAAAGCATCAACCTCATTTTCAATTTTAAAGTGTTTAGCTTTAAAAAAATTATAAAAAATTGTAAATAACATCATTTTTTACCTATAAAATATTAAAATGTCACTCATTTTATATAGAATATAAGTATATGAAAAAACAAAAAACACATTTGGAAAAAGCCTCAAATTTAAGGGGCTGAAGAGGGGACAACTAACACCCCAAATCCGACTTTTGCTGGTAGTAGCACACATCCACATTTTAATTGCAGTGATTTTTCAACATGACTTCCTCTTTACAAAACCCGTGCCATAAATACAGCCCCATTAATCGTGAAGCCAACTTTGAATTACCCTAAGATTGGGGATTCTGGGTCATGAGTTTCCACTTCTCGTGATGGTTCAAACTCTGCAAACTATTATTTTCAAATATATATATATATATATATAAATATAATAAGAACACACCTACACAAGACTCAATCGAAAGGGTGCAAGACAAACACGCTCTTATGAAAAGGGTTACAAAAGGACAAGCCCTTTAGCAACAGACCAGTCCGAGTCGGTCAGAGGATATTTATTCTTGTTTTGTTCCCTTTAAGAACCGCCTGCTTGAAGCCAGCCAGCAACACACAATAAGAACACCACAAAAGTTACTATTAGTGAAGACTTATCAGCTATACACTCTCTCAGGGTCTCTCCAATATCATCACATCCTTCTTCTTCTTAACCCTTTAAACGCATCGGAGATGACAATTAGTGATCATGGCCGGCGTTTGGGATGGAGATCGCCGGCGATTAGGCCTTATGTACGGTCTAAAACGCCTCGGCTTCGGTGGACAGCTGATCTTCACCGTTGCTTCTTACTTGCAGTTCAAAGGCTGGGAGGAGAAGAGAGTATAATATGATTAATTAAGCTTTTATTACTTACTCACACTTAACCTTTTCTCAAAATTTCGTCTTGCTCTTCTTCTCTTGTAAAATGACATTCCCAGTTAGACTATTTTTGAAAACTTGATAAACAGGTTTAAATTTAATTGCTATATATATATTTATATATGTTGGATTTGCAGGGGCAACGCCGAAGTTGGTGTTACAGCTCATGAATGTAAAGGGCCTTACCATTTCTCATGTCAAAAGCCACCTTCAGGTACTCTTGTCTCTGTGACTAGTGCCAATATACTATCACTTCATTCATTTTTTTTGGGTTAGCTAGATAAACTGATAAAATTAAAACATATTTCTTTCAGAAATAAATTCTTTTAATTTCCAAATTTAGTATATGGTTTTACCTTTATGCTTCTTTTATTAACAGATGTACAGGAGCACGAAGCATGAGCAGACGATTCAAGCCCAAGGTACACAATAATTATAAAATACACCTGTCATTCCTTAATCTGAATTAATTTTCCAATCTGTTTCCACTTTGACAACACACACACACACACAGATTCTGAATTTGTGATGGTTTCGAGATGACACACACGCGCACACAGTGATTAAAAGTCATATTTAGCAGGAGCAGCAGCAGCGAAGAATAAGAAGAATGAAAAGGCTGTGAGCTTCTTACAAGATTCGTTCTTTGCCTCAAAAAGTGATGATGTGCATCAAGAAAACGAAACATGTGCAACTCACTTTAATGGTATCCAAGCGCAATGGTAAGCTTTAGTTTAATTATTAACAAGCTAAGATTAAATCTTGCTTGTAACGTCCTCTTAAATCATTTTATAAATATATATATATAGCATTATTTGGGTTATTGACATAAATATTGCGTTCGGTACGTACGTACTCTGGAAGTGATAATGAAAGCAGGATTATTAAGAGGCAAGAATACAATGACAGAGATGGAAGGCAGCATCAATCAGTATGTGGTTCTTGTATCATCTTCAACGACCTTTTCAAAAGCCACACTGATCCTGTGGCAAAAAAGAAAAGCAATACTGATCCTGTAATACTCTCTCTCTCTCTCTCTCTCTCTCTCTCTCTCTCTCTCTCACACACACACACACACACAATTATTTGCACTTCTTTTAATTAGATGGAGGCTTGAGCTTTTAGCACAAAATCTAATTTGACATCTGCCTATACATTGCTGCAAGTAATTAAACTGTTGGAAAGTCAAGTGCTATATAAGATGATGGGAGAAGAGCTAGGAAAGTTTAGAGTGGTATAAATGGGAAGACTGAAATTCAACACTTTAACCATTCAAGACTTTAAGTTAAGATGTCTTTGTCCTAACCATTTGTATACTATTTTTTGAGAAAATTAATATTTATATTGTCCCTATAGTTTTAATGATTCAATCCTTATATTTTAACTCAATGCAATTTAAAATTTATAATTTTGAATGTGTTATAATTCAGTTTATCAACTTTAACTTATTATAATTAGATCGGTCCATGTACTATATTTTTCTTTATACACACAAGTGCATAATACTAATTTCAGGACTTCATTTCTCTATTTATTATACATAGAACAGCACTAGCAGCAATTAATTTGTCATATTTTCATGCATGTTCCTCAATGACAAACACACAAAAAAGTACTATTTTATAGTAGTTATAATTTCTGTTATACCTCAGTTACAACAAAAGAATGCATTTTTAACATACAATAGTTCTATTTTTTTATTTTTTTTTGTAGTTACAATGGTACTATTTTGGGTTGGTGATAATGATCTGTTATTTAACGTGAAATTGAATAAGAAGAAAACAAAAAAACAAGAAATGCGGTTGCAACAATAACGATGATGATTGTATTTTGGGTGTTTAGGAGAGGAAGGGTATGAAAGCAGAAAAGGAGGCAGAAAGTGGAGGTGGTGGTAATGATAAAAGATTCGAAGGGGGAGATATGAAGGAGATAGGAGAGAGAGAGGATGTTGAAGACGACGACAAGCTGTCTCTGTCAACGATGAGCTCAAAAGCTTCCCGGCCATGGCTCAACCACCTTCGTCTTCCCCTCCATCATGTCTCCCTTGAGCTCACTCTCTCCTCCATCAAACATCAACACTAACTCTCCCTACCTCACATACATATATACTCTACTTAATTCACATAATAATAACAATGCGTCTTGT